>ML682137.1:945149-1174722 GCA_007922195.1 Podocnemis expansa
GGAAGGCTGCCTGGATCAGGAATCCCCCCCACCCCCACCCCGCGCTGCCCCTTCCCACTCCCGTTTCAGCAGCCCCAAGCCTCCCCCCATCTCCGGCCCAGCCCCACAGGCTCTGGTGAAGGGCTGCAGGGAGCCGGGGCTGGGCCGGGGGGGCGATGAGGGCAGCTGGACGGCCCCCAGAGGTCGGGGAGCAGGGGACACCGGTGGGCAGAGAGGAGCGAGGGGATCCCATCCCTTACCCAGGGCGGGGAAGCGTGGGATGGTCGAGGCACAGAGGAAGAGGGGCTCTGACAGGCTGAGGGGATGGGTGGCCCAGGGGTCGTCAAAGGGCTTCGCTGTCTGGTCTCCCTCCCAGCACCTCAGCCCACCGCCCTCCTGCCCTGGGCCCGGGAGCGTAATTTCTGGGAGGCGTCTCTGGCTTCCTCCGGGCAGCATCTGTCTCCAGCCCGCTGTAGCGGGAAGGCTGCTGACAGGTCCTGAGCTGGTGGTGTGCCTGTACCTAGCACAGGACTCCCAAGCAACGTCTCAGCACCACGCTTTGGGCTCCCTTGCCTCCTGCCAGCTCCTCAGCACCACGGTCCCTCCCCTCAGCCGAGGCCTCAGTGCTCCCGGCCTTTCTGGGCCTCTACATTCAGCCCTCGTAAGGCCCCTCAGGGCACAGAGCTGGCCCTTAGCGTCCCAGCCTCGGCCCTTGGGCTCCTCCAGGCCCACAACGGCTTCTGGTTGAAATGTCTTATCCCTGCCAAAGGCCAATGACTGGGAGACCTGCCTCAGACCAAACCCTCCCCAGCCAAAGCCGGCACCCTGCCAGCCTGTGTCTGACGCTGGGGAAGGGGCACAGCTATGCAGACACAATCAGAAAGGAGCCTAGGTGGGAGGGAAGCAGTGTATCAGGGTCTTTCCTTTTGTGTTGGGCTCTGCTGCTGTTCAGAGTTGCTATTTCACTGAAGAGATGAATCACAGTAGGCTGAGGGGACCTGACCAGCGCTTAAAAGAGAAGCTAGACCTTCCTCCATGGATTTGCAACCAGATAGTAAATTCTGGAAAAACAGGAACACCTCTCGCATGGTTCCCAAAACCACAGACTGATAAATGCCACCCAAATATCAGAATGCAGAGAAGAGTAGAAAGGAAGGGGATGGTCAATTAATATTTGAACAAAACACATCATGGCAAGGCTTCACGTCTTCCAAGTCACAATTCAAGCAAATCTTTCATCAGATTGAGTCCCACCGACAGACTCAGGACAGGCTGTAGTATTTGGACATGCATTTTTCTGTAATAAGCAGGCCTCACTTACTAAGGTGGGGACTTTATCAACCAGCCAATGCTATAGTCCCTGCAACAAGCTGCTGTTTATCTTCCGTAAATAACTAAAACTCTAACAAGTTCTAAATCACAGCTCAGTATAATTTTTAATAACTGTAGAAATAGCTGTAATGGGAGATTTCATTTAATTGGAGTAGGTGGTTTGTGACGTCCGGGAGAACTGCTTGCCAGGTACAAAGGTTGTGGGTCCCTCCACACATCAATTACACCAGAGGATCAAGTGCTTGCAGTTCATGTGTGTACCAATGACAAGGAACATTAGTGGAGAGGTCCCAGAGTCCCAATTTCAGCTGTTACTGAAGAGATTACAGCCCAGGACCATCGTGGGCGTTTCCACATGCAGGGGCAGTTTGACAAGGCAGAACTGAAGCATCTCACTCCATGGATGAGACAATGGAGTTCAAAGGAGGGGTTTAGGTGTATGAGAAGCTAGGAAACTTTTTAGGAAAGGAGAGGCCCATACACAAATGATGGCTCCACTTAAACCAAAATGGAACCTGATCGTTGGCGTGTAAAATTTAAAAGGTAGAGATGTTTTTAAACCAAGTGTTGCTAATAAGCCAACAGGTATGGAGGAGCATACCGCTAGATGCCTCCATTAGGGAAGGATTTATTAAAGGGGATGCTCTATATCAGGGTCCTCAAACTCTTTTTGCTGAGACTCCTGTTGAAAATATTTCAGGCTGTGATGTTCGTTGCCCCCCCCAAGTGATGGCCACCCTCATGCCATACCAACCTTACAGTATGCAGGGGCTGACAGCTTGCAAACCCCCCACCCCTCGAAATGGGCTCACAGCCTCCAGTTTGAGAACCCCTGCTCTACATCCTGGTAAAGAGAGGGGAATAGGCATTGATAAAGTGCAGATAGGAACTGAAGAGAAAAATTAAAAAGAGTCCAATTACATCACATGAAGACAGACAACGAAGTATTGACAAATTGTGTGGGTGTTTGGGAAACTGAGTGCCTGATATTAAATGGGGATATTGATAGAACAGGCACCACAGACCTGGTGGAACCATGCTAATCAATGGGACTGAGTAATATCAGGGTACAAAATATTTAGAAATGACCCAGTAGGTTGCACTGGTGGGGGAATGGCACTATATATGAAAGAAAGCCTATAGTCGAATATAGTAAAAAGCTTATATAAATCACACTATACTGCAAAATCTCTGTGGATAGAAAAAGCCATGCTAGAATAATGGTATAGCAGTGGAAATATACTGACAGCCACCTGACCAGGAGGGTGACAGTAATTGTAAAATGATCAGCAAGATTAAAAAAGCTACAAAAAGAGAAAACTCAACAGAAAAGGGGAATTTCACCTATTGACTGGGAACAGGTCAGCTCAGGATGGGATGTAGAGTGAAAATTAATAAACACCATTAATTAGTTTCTTGGTGCAGCTAGTCCTGTAAACCACAAGAGAAGAGGCAATTCTTGATTTAGTCCAAAGTAGAGCAAAGGATCCAGTACAACAGGGGAATATATAGCTGAACCACTTGGTAACAGCAACTGTGATGTAATTAAGTTTAACAGCTTCGTTGAGGGTGTGGAGGGGAATACCAAAGAAATCCACCACAGTATGGTTTACCCTCAGAAAGGGGAGCTGCACAAAAACCAGGTGGCTAGTTAAATACAAATTAAAAGAAACAGCCACAAAAGTAAAATGCCTGAAAGCTGCTTGGAAACTATGTAAAAGTAACATAAGAGAGACTCACGCTATAGGTAGTTCCCAAAAAAAGACAGCAAGAGAACCAGCCTCCACACCCACCATCACTATGGCTAAACAGCAGAGTAAAAGAGAGAGGGACAAAGAGATATCCTTCTAAGAACTGGAAGTCAAATCCTACTGAGAAAAATACAAAGAAGCATAAATTCTGGCAAGTCAAGTGTAATTAGGCAGACCAAAAAGGAATTTAAAGAGCAACTAGCAAAAGACACAAACTGAAAGCAATATATATAAAGTACACAAGAAGCGGGAAGCCTGCCAGACAAGCAGTGTGGCTACTACATGATCGAGGTGCTAAAGGATTATTCAAGGAAGGCCAGGCCATTGCAGAGCAGCTAAATGAACTCTTTTCATCAGACTTCACTGCAGAGTATGTAGAGGAGTGCCCTACACCTGAGCCATTTTTTTTACAGGACAAAATCAGAGGAACTGCCTCAGATTCAGGTGTCAATGAAGGAGCTTTCAAAACAAACCGACACATTAAACAGGACCAGAGGGTATTCAGCCGAGTTCTAAAGGAACGCAAATATGAAAGTGCAGAAATAATGGCTGTGATATAGTTCCAAAGGGGCAGCTGTGTTAACCTATTGCTTAAGTAAGTTTCTGTACCAGATGATTGGTGAAAAGCTAATGAGATGCTGATTTTTAAAAAAGATTCCAGAGGCAATCCTGACAACTCCAGGTTAGTAAGCCTAACTTGCCTACCAGCCAAATTAATTGAAACAACAGTGAAGAACAGAATTATCAAACATATAGGTAAACCTGATATGTTGGGGAAGAGTTAAATGTGGCTTTTGTAACAGGAATTCAATCTATTAGAACTCTTTGAGGGTGTCGACAACCATGCGGACAAGGGTGAGCCACTGGATATAGCCTACGTGGATGTTCAGAAAGCCTTTCACAAGGTCCCTCACTGAAGTCTCTTAAACACAGTAAACTGTCACTGGACATGAGGGAAGGTCCTTTCACAGATCAGTAACTGGTTAAAAGATAGGAAACGAAGGGTAGGAATAAATCATCAGTTTCATAGTGGAGAGATTTAAATAGTGTGGCCTACCAAGAATCTATACTGGAACCAGTGCTGTTCAACATTTATAAATGATTGGGAAAACAGGTAAATAGTGAAGTGGCAAACTTTGCTGGTGATACAAAATTAAACAAGACAATTAAGTCCAAAGCACACAGTGAAGAGTTGGAAAGGATCTCACAAAACTGGATGAGTGGACCATAAAATGGCAGATGATACATACTGTGGAAACATTTCATTCTGCCACTTTATAAATCCATCCGATATTGTATGCATTTCTGGTCCACCTATTTCAGAAAAGATACATCTGAAATGGCAACAATACAAAGGAGAACAACAAAAATTATTAGGGGTGTGAAACAGTTTTCTCGTGAGGAGATTAAAAAAGACTGGAACTGCTTAGCTTGGAAAGGAGGTGACTGAAGAATGATATGATTGAGGTCTATAAGATCAAATACAATGTGGAGAAAGTGGATAAAGAAGCATTAATTACTCTTACACAAACATAAGCTAAGGGTCACCCAAATAAATTAATAAGCAGCAGGTTCAAAATAATCATAATGAAGTAGTTCTTTTCACACTGCACAGCCAACCTGTAGAACTCATTGCCACAGGGTGCTGTGAAGGCCAAAAGTATAGCTGGGTTCAAAAAAGAATTAGATAAATTATTATTATTCCTGTTAGCTAGGATGTACAGAGATGCAATCCTGTGTTCTGGGTGTGCCTAAACCTCTGACTGCTAGGAGTTCAGAAGGAGTGACGGGACAGGTCACTCACTAAGTGCCCTGTTCTCTTCGCTCCCTCTGAAGCATCTGGCACCAGCCACTGCTAGAGACAGGACACTAGGCTAGACACACCATTGGTCTCATCCAAGTTTGCCGTTCTTATTACTGTAGCGAGGAGGCACGCAGTGGTTGAAGTATAATTTGAGGGGGCCCCAGAAACTTCCTAATCTCCAGGCCCCCCTCATGAATGTGTGGGCCCGAGTCTAGATTCTGGAAGCTGGGCCCCAGAAGTCTGGCCCGTCAGATTTGTGGGGCCCAGAACTGCGTTCCGGGGCGGTCCGGCTTACTTTAACCCCTGGAGGCACAGCCTCCCTCAGACATGGACTGGGAGGAACTGCCTGAATGCAGAAAGGCGGAGGCAGGGGCGGCCCAACAGTCGGGCAGGACAGGAAATACAAAGAGGAAGCCAAGGAGCTCAGGCCAGCCCAAACCTCTGAAGGGGAAGGACACACCTCTGCTCCCTCCAGAGCCTCAGCCACCCTGCTGGCCGGCAAAGACTCAGCCTACGGCCCCGGACCCTGATAGCTGCCTGGGGCTGCCCACGGCAGGAGAGTGGGGGGCGATACTGAAGCCCCTGGCTGCTGAGAGTCCTGAGGAACTGAGGGCAGCCTGGGTGCCCAAAGGGGACATCAAGCCCCTGCTGCCTGGGGTCTGCAGTCTGCGCCCACTGCATGCAACCTGGAGGAGCTGCAGGCCTCCAGGGGCTGTGACCCAGAGGAGTCACCAGACCTGCCGCCAGCTGATGAGATGGAAGGGTTCAGCTACATGCCCCTGGGCGACTACCCCGAGGAAATGGAGGACGATGCACCCGATCAGCTACTGCTGGGATGGGGGCAAGAAGTGACCCAGGGCTGCATGGGCACGCTCCCACAGCCACGGGGCCAACCTCGGGGTCAGCGTGTTGTGGCTGGGACCCCACTAACACCCACACTGAGGCCCTGACCACTGCTAGGGACCTGGGCTGGGACACAGTGGAGACACACAGACCTGCGCCTCCCTCCTCCTGTCCACTCCACGACGATCCTGCCTTGGGTTACCCAAACCCCAGACCTCAATGCCCTCCTAACTCTTGAGACAGTTTGTTTGCCTGTCCTGCCCAAGAGGCTGGAGATGGCACAAAACAACCTGCAAGAGCAGGTACAAACCTCACAATAATTACTTTACATGATATCATTTCTTAGCATCTTCAGGATGCTAATTTAATGATTTAGAACAGTTAATAAGGATACGCAAGCCCTGGAGTATGGAATATTCTGATGTGGCCCTCTCCCATTTTATCCCCTTGCAGCTGTTTCACTATGTATACAAAATAAAATACACTATGGGCCAGAGAGAGAAAGAATGAATAACTCTACAGAATACTGGTTAGGGCACTCAACTTGAGAGGTAGGAGAAACCCACCTGAAAGTCCCTTTGCCTTATCAGGCTAGGGCAGAAACTAAATTAGGGGGGCTCCCATGTCCTAGGTGAGTTCCCTAATCACTGGGGGAAAATGATAGGGGAAGCCACCCTCCATATTTGTTAGGAGGTAGGTGTGCACCCACCTTGTCCGTACAAGAAAGAGCACACATGCCTGACTCCAGCCATGAAAAAGCTGAATAAGTACCAGGGAGGGTCAGGTCTTGGGACACAACCTCTCATTAATGTTTGGTGTGAAGGGGGCTCCTCAATCCTTTTTCTCCCTCTGTCTTCACAGACACAAGTCCATGGGGCCAGACATAATGCATTAAAGAAAGCTGATGTGATTGCAGAGCCATTGGCCATTATCTCTGAAAACTTGTGGTGATTGGGGAAGATCCTGGATGGTTAGAAAAAGGCAAATGTAGAGCCCATCTTCAAAAAAGGGAAGGAGAAGGATCGGGGGAACCACAGACTGGTCAGCCTAACCTCAGTAAAAATCATGAAATCAAAATCAGAAAAAAAATCCTCCATGGAAAACGCATGGTGCAGGTCCTCAAGGAATTCATTCTAAAGTACTTGGAAGAAAGGAAGGTGACAAGGAACGGTCAGCATGGATTCACCAATAGGAATTCATGCCTGACAAACCTGACTGGCTTCTGTGATGAGATGGCTAGCTCTCTGGATGTGGGGAAAGCAGTAGATGTGATATATCTTGACTTTATCCAAGCTTTCAATACAGTATACCACAGAATTCTTGCCATCAAGTTAAAGAAGTGGAATCAAAGTAGATTAAAAAGCTGGCTATATCATCATGCTCAACAGGTAGTGATCAACTGATAAATGTCTACTTGTCAGGCGGTGCTGCTGGGATCGGGGCTGGGGCTGGTTTTCTTCAACATCTTCGTTAATGATCTGGAGGATGGGGTGGAGGCACTCTCAGCAAGTTTGCAGATGACACTAAGCTGGGGACATGGTAGATACATGGGAGGGCAGGGACAGGGTACAAAGTGACCTAGACAGGTTGGAGCACTGGGACAAAAGAAATCTGATGAGGTTCAACAAGGACAAGTACAAGAGTCCTGCACTTAGGATGAAAGAATCCCATACATTGCTACAGACTGGGGACCAACTGGCCAGTCAGCAGTTCTGCAGAAAAATACCTGGAGTTACAGTGGACAAGAACCTGGATATAAATCAGCATTGTGCCCTTACTGGCGAGAAGGTTAATGGCATATTGGGCTGCATTCATAGGAGCACTGCCATCAGGTCAAGGGATGTAATTATTCCTATCTATTCAGCAGGTGAGACCACATTTAGAATCACAGAATCATAGATCTAGAAGGGACAATGAAACGCCATCAAGTCCAGTCCCGTGCGCTCATGGCAGGACAAAGTACCATCTTAAACCATCCCTGACCAGTGTTTGTCTAACCCGCTCTTAACAATTTCCAATGATGGTGATTCCACAGCATCCCTAGAAAACTTATTTCAGTTGTTAATCACCTGGGGTACATCTACACTGGAGCCTTAAAGACCTCCACAACCACACTGGGCTTTTATTAGGTTGCCTTAAGCACTTCTTTAAGTCAACTTAATAACACTTCTTAACGTCAACTTAAGGCTTAAGTCAATGTAATTAAGTCGACTTAAGCCAGTGTAGATGGGGAATAGCCCTTATGTCGACTTAATTGGCCTGCAGACCCCCTCCCAGAGTTCCTGGCCACCAGCAAGGGTTGACCTAGCACCTGCCAGTGCGGATGCAGGCAGTCGAAAGGAGTTTTCAGTATGGATGCTCTAAGTCAACTTAACAAGGTCAACTTTAAGTCAACTTAAAGTCAACCTTGTTAAGTTGACTTAACAGACCCTCCAGTATAGACATACCCCCTGACAGTTAGCAACTTTTTCCTAATGTCCAACATAAATGTCCCTTGCGTGAAATTAAGCCCATTGCTTCTTATCCTATCATCAGCAGTGAAGGAGAATAATTCTTCTCCCGCCTTCTTGTAATGACCTTTTGGTACTTGAAAACTGTTATGTCCCCCCCAGTCTCCTCTTTTTCAGACTAATTAAGTCCAGTTCTTTCAGCCTGCCATTGTAAGTCAAGTATTCCAGACCCTTCATCATTTCTGTTGCTCTTGTCTGGACTTTCTCCAATTTGTCCACATCTCTCCTCAAATAGGTGCCCAGAAGGGGACTCAAAACTCCAGTTGAGGCCTAATCATGGCCAAGTAGAGCAGAAGAATTACTGTATTTCTCCTGTCTTTCTTACAATGCTCCTGTTAATACATCCCAGAATGATACTTGCTTATTTTGCAACAGCATTACAATGTTGACTCATATTTAGCTTGTGGTCCACTATGACACTCAAATTCTTTCCATAGTACTCTTTCCTAAGCCCATTTTGTTTGTATGCAGCTGATTGTTCTTTCCTAAGTGGAGTACTTTCCACTTGTTCTTATAGAATTTCATCCTTTTTACCTCAGACCCTTTTACCACTTTGTCCAAGTCATTTTAAACTGTGATCCAATTCCCAAAAGCACTCAAAAGCCCTCCCATCTTGGTATCTTCTTCAAACATTATAAGAGTAGTCTCTATGCCATTATCTAAATCACTGATGAAAATATTGAACAAAACCAAAACCAGAACTGATGCCTGCGGTACTCCGCTTGCTATGTCTTTCCAGCAGGACTATGAACCATTGATAACTATTCTCAGGGACTGGTTATCCAACCATTTATGAACCCATTTTGTAGTAGCTTCATCTAGATTGTACTTCCCTAATTTGTTAATGAGAAGGTGATCTGAGACTGTACCAAAAACCTTACTGAAGTCTAGATACACTACATCTACCACTTCCCCTCTATCCATAGGACTTGCTCCCGTGTCATAGAAAGCTATCAGATTGGTTTGAAATGATCTGTTCTTGACAAATCCATGCTATCACTTAATACCTTATTCTCTTCTAGAGGTTTGCTAATGGATTCTGTAATAATTTACTCCATTATTTTGCCTGGTACAGAGGTTAAACTGACTGGTTTATACTTCCCTGGGTTCTCCTTGTTTCCTTTTTTATAGATGAGCACTATATTGGCCCTTTTCCAGTCCTCTTGGTCTCTTCAGTCGTCTGTGACTTCTCAAAAATATGGAGTATTATATACACTTTTGGGATGCCCACTACAGGAAGGATATGGACAAACTGGAAACAGTCCAGCAGAGGCCAACAAAAATGACTAGAGGGCTGGAGTAAATGACTTAAGAGAAGAGGCTGAGGGAAATTAGATTTATTTATTCTACAAAAGAGAAGCGGGGGGGGGGGGAATGGATTTGATAGCAGCCTTTAACTACGTGAAGGGGGTTTCTAAAAAAACTGGAGCTAGGCTGTTCTTGGTAGTGGCAGATGATAAAAAAGAAGCAATGGTATCAAGTTGCAGTGGCGGAGGTCTAGGTTGGATAGTAGGAAATATTTTTTCACAAGGAAGGTGGTGAAGCACTGGAACAAGTTACCAGGGAGGTGGAGGAATCACCATCTTTAGAGGCCTTTACAGTGCTAATTGACAAAGCTCCGGCTGGAATGATTTAGTTGGGGTTGGTCCTCTTTTGAGGAGAGGGGTTGAGTAAATGATCTCCTGAGGTCCCTTCCAAACTGTGGCTACCTGGTCAGAGCCAGCACATTTACGCGCACACACACAAAATGTGGTCTAGATTGGTGGGTTCACAATCGGTTGAAAGACCATATGCAAAGTTAAGATGTCGAACTTTTGCTGTCAAACTGGGAAGACATATTTGGTGGGATGTTTCCAGGGTCAGTCTTGGATCCAGTACAATTCAGTATGTTCATTAATGACTTAACTGATGGAGTAGAGACTATGCACATAAAATTTGTAGGTGGCATCATGATTGGAGGGGTTGCAAGCACCTGAGAGAAGAGGATTAGACTTCAAAATGACATTGAAAAAGTGGAGAACTGGGCTAAAATCAACAAGATGAAATTCAATAATGACAAGTGCAAAAACACTATATTGAGGGGAAAAAATAAAAAAGGCTATAAAATGAGGAATAACTGCTTAAGTGGTGATAGTGCTGAAAAGGATATGGGAGGCATAGTGGAACACAAACTGAATATGAGTCAACAATGCAATGCAGTTGCTAAAAAGCCTACTATCTTTCTAAGGTGTATTAGTGGGTGTGTCGTATGTGAGACATGGGATGTAATTAAGGTTTAACTGATTGCCATATTGGAGACAGGAAGGAATTTTCCCCCTGGGCATATTGGCAAGGAGCTGGGGGGAGGGGTGGTTCGTCTTCCTCTATACCATGGGCGTGACTCAATTGCTGCTGGATTTGCTGTACTTAAAGTCTCTACATCATGATTTGAGTTTAATAACTTAGTCATAGTTTAGACATTTATTGCAGGAAAGGGTGGGGGAGGTTCTGTGGTCTGAGTTGTGTGAGAGGTCAGACTAGATGATCATATTGGTCCCTTCTGACCTTAGTGCCTCTGCGTCTAATTATCCCGCTCTACCCAGCACTGGTGATGTCTAAGTTAAGGGAGCTGTGTCCAAATCCGGGCACCACACTTTAGGAATGATGTGGCCAAACTGGACAGAGTCCAGAGGAGAGCAACAAAAAAATGATAAAAAGTTCAGAATTCCTGACCTATCAGGAAAGGCTTTAAATTTATATTTATATATATCTCTCTCTATATATAGATATATATGGGCATGTTTAGTCTTGAGAAAAATGGCTAGACGGGGGGAGGGGAGGGGGAGTCTTCAAATATGTTAAGAGCTGTTCTAAAGAGGACTGTGATCAATCATCTCCCTGTCCACTGAAGGTAAGACGATAAATATGAGCTTAATCTGCAGGAAGGAAGACTTACGTTAGATATCAGGAAAAACTTCGTAACTGCCAAGGGAATCCCTGTCACTGAAAAATTTTAAGAACAGGTTGGAGATTCATACAAACATCTGTCGAGGATGGTCTAGGTTTACTTGGTCCTGCCTGACCACAAGGGGATTGACTTGATGACCTCGCAAAGTCTCGCTTCCATCCTATATTTCTACAATGGTATTTTGTGGTAATAATGGCAGCACCATGAGGAACTTAAACAGACAGAAGGCAGTACAGCCCATATCACTTGGCCAATTCCCTATGGTAGGTTCAAAGAACTGGAAGGATAGTTTGGTTCCTCCATTTAGGAGAGTCTCACGGGGAGAAGCAGCAAGAGAGCTTGGTCCATATGTGAAATGTGTGAACTAGGAAGTGGTTGTCTCTGGGCACTGGGAACAAATTTAAAATTTGGGATTCAAGGTTCCCTGGGAAGACAGGTCAATCAATTTGCTTGAGGAATGGCCTGAATCAGAAATGGGAGAATTCCCCAAAAAGACAGGGTCACGTTCTCCACATAGGGCCCAGATGGATTAATTGCACTGAGAATTCAGTGCCCCATCTTTTAAGGCTTGACTTCAATAAATAACAATGTCAGCAGCAGGAGCTCCATAGAGCTGTCTGGAAACCATTAGCAATCATTGCTGCAATTCTTCAGTGGATTGTTTTTTGTTGCGTCAATTCCTAGTAGATTATAAATATTATGTAATATTCACAATGGATTTGGAATGTTAGTCTTAGCTCCCCTCCCTGAATGCAAATGGAAAGAAATGAAATCATCCACTCATTAGTGCCAATTAGTGGCAGGCATCACACTCTGCATCAGGAAGATGGAAGTAATAGGACAGACAGAAATCACAAGTTTTCTTTCGAGCGCTGCTCACATCATTCAGATACAGGTGTATGTGCCGAAGCACACAGCAGTTCGGAAAGTCTTCAAGCTCAGCCTGTCAGGTCAGGGCACACAGCAAATGCCCCCTCCTTGGAGCAGCCGCGGCTATATAGGTGACCGTGACCCTGACCCTCCCAGTTCCTTTTTCCGCCATCAGCGTCGGTTTGGATCAGCAACAAACTTGCTATTGCAAGTGTCTGTCTTTGCGCGAAATTTAAAATGTCTAGTTTCAAGCCCTGCTTAGGATGCCACAAGGCCTTCCCACTGGACGACCCACACGAGACATGCCTTGCTTGCCTGGGTGAGTCCCACCTCGTGGCAGAATGTCCCATTTGTCAGTTCTTTAAGCGGAGAACCCACTTGGACAGGGCGCGCCGCCTCCTTTCAATTTCGGGGAACAGTTCACCTGCTCCTGAAGACACCCGAGCCATGAGCACTCCACTGGCTCTCCAGTCGGCCCAGGCGCCAGAACCCCGACACCGATCCTCGGTACTGGGTTGGGTACCCCCCATGGTGGTACCATCTCAACACCGAGCTTCCTGGTCGCAAGGCAGTTCCACGGCCGTGCCGAGGGTACCAGCGGCGGCGCCCTCCCCTTCACCGGCCCGCTCAGAGGCAACCCAGCTCTGGTACCCAAGAAGAAGAAGAAGCCGAAGGCGGTACTGACCTCACCCATGTTGGCCTGCTCAGCACAGGATCCGGCACCATGCCCTTTGGGATCAACACCACCTTTCTTCAAGTCCGGCTCCTGGTCCCAGCCCGGCACCAGCAGCATCCAGCCCAGCACCAGTGGTATCTGGCCTGGCACCTGGATCCAGCTCAGCGCCGCTACCCAGCTCAGTGCCGGTATCCAGCCCGGCAAAGTCCGATCCTCCTCTGGTACCACAACCCGGTACAGAGGAACAGCCAAGGGCCCCTTCTTCCTGCCGCTCCTCTGTGGAGCCACCGGTACCGGGTTCCCAGCTGTTGGGGGGTGAGTCCCCTCGATCCTACTCCAAGGACCGCTTCTCCCCAACGCCGGAGGTGCATCCTTGAAAGAGGTCCCGTAAGCGCTCCCCACTGCCAGGCACTGGAACATCCAGGGGACCTCAGGCGTGAAGGGAAGTGTCTGGCTCCCCAGCCCATGTCACCGCACCGCCACTTCCTGAGATCCCTCCAGTTTCCCCAGCGCCAACTTGGGGACCTAAACAGGGACAAGGGTCGCTCAGGTAAAGGGGGAAAACTCAATGCCTTGCAGTCTAAAAGGCATGGCCAGGGACCCGACTGATCCTCAGGCCGCAAACAGCATTTTTGACGGCCGTCGCAAGGGCAGCACTCCCAAGTTCCCGCCTTTCCCCTACTGACTGCACCGCTTCACCCGCCAGTGGGCCCACGTTACATCCGATCAGTGGGTCCTCGACACGGTGGCACAGGGGTATCACATCCAATTCCTATCAACCCTTCAGGACAGAAAACTGCCCCCTCGTGTCACTCCCGGAAACCAAGAACTGTCACATTGGCTCGGGGCCGAATGCCAGAAGCTGCTCTCCATTGCGGCCATAGAGAAGGTCCCCAAGCTGGAGCGGGGCAAGGGGCTCTAAGCCCGATACTTCCTGGTCCCCAAGCCCAACGGGGAACTTCGACGCATTCTAGACCTCAGAGCTTTAAACAAGCACAAAAGGAAAATAAAATTCCGAACAGTTTCCCTGCCCCAGAAAGTTCCCTCTCTGTCCCAAAGGGACTGGTTCGCTGCCCTCGATCTAAAGGACGCCTACTTTCACATAGCCATCCCTCCCCACCACTGATAGTTCCTGAGGATCGTTGTGGGGCAGAACCACTACCAGTTCACCGCCTTCCCCTTTGGGCTCTCGCTGGCCCCCAGGGTGTTCACCAAGTGCATGGCACCAGTCGCTGCGTTCCTACGCAGGAACGGCATAAGGATTCTTCCCTACCTAGACAACTAGCTCATAGTTGGGAAGTAAAACTACCAGGTGAAGCTCCACGTCAGACTCGTAGTAAGTCTTTGCCGATATCTAGGCCTCTGCATAAACAAAGAGAAGTCCAAACTTTGGCCTTCTCAGGACATAGAATTCATAGCGGCATGACTAAATCTCGTCATGGGACGGCATCCCTGCCCCATCAAGATTTCAGTCCATCTGTGCCATCATTGCAGAACTGCAGGCGCCAAAGGTGACCACAGCCTGCTGATGAATGCAGCTCCTAGGCCACATGGCTGCTGCCACGTCTGTAATTCGGACAGAACACCTGAGGATGAGGCCCTTCCAGCTCTGGTGCTCCACGGTGTTCCAGCCATGGAAGGACTCACTGGACAAGGTACTATCAGTCCCCCGGGACCCCCTAGAATTGCTCCAGATCTGGAGGGACTCCTGCTTTGCAATGGGGGGGCATCCGATTCAGGGAGCACAGACCCTCAGTAACCCTGAAAACGGATGCTTCAGACTGGGGGGCGGGGCATATCTCTGGGGGCCTATCCACCCAAGGCCTCTGGTCCCCCGAGGACAGCATGCTTCACATAAATGTGAAGGAACTACCGGACATCAGATTGGCCTGCATGACCTTCCTGGACAAGATTCGAGGCAGGACAGTCCAAGTCCTCACGGACAACACAACGGCCATGTTCTACACGAACAGGCGGGGGGGGGGGGGGTCACTCCTCAGCCCCGTGCGAGGAAGCATGCAAACTCCGGCACATGGCCATAGACCACCACTTCACACCAGTAGCTGCCCACTTGCTGGGAGTGGACGATGTCCTAGCGGACTCACTCAGCAGGAGGCCCTTGGGGAACCAAAAGTGGTCTATCCACAACAATGTTTTCTCCCTGCTGATAGACAAATGGGAACCCCCTGCGATAGACTTATGTGCGACACGACAGAACTGCAAGTGTCCCCAGATCTGTTCCCTCCGGGGTCGGAAGGAGGGTTTGCTCAGCGACGCCTTCCTCATCAGTTGGTCAGGGGTCCTGATGTACACCTTCCTGCCAATTCCCTTGATACAGAGGGTGCTCCTGAAGGCCCTTGCAGATGGAGCACACATTATTCTGATAGCTCCAGACTGGCCCAGACAACACTGGTTTCTGCTCCTGCAGGACATGTCCATAAGGACCCCGCTCCGCGTTCCTCCACAAGCAGACCTCCTGACTCAGGACTCGGGGCACCTTCGGCACCCAAATCCAGGCCTCCTACATCTGACAGCCTGGATGCTCTCTGGCTCAATAAGCAGGAGAGACACTGCTCAGACAGGGTTAAAAAGGTCCTGGTTGGTAGCAGGAAACCCTCCACCAGGTCCACATACATGGCCAAATGGAAACGCTTCTCCAAGTGGGCCAGTGGAGAAGGTATAGACCCTGTCTCAGCGCCAATACATGTAATTCTGGACTATTTACTAGACCTCAGAGAGAAGGGCCTCTCTCCATCCTCACTAAGGGTCCACTTAGCAGCCATCTCAACCCTTCACAAGATGGTGGACAGTGCCTCAGTCTTCTCACACCCTACCTCTGTGAGATTCCTGAAGGGAGTGGAGAAGGTTTTTCCCCACACCATACCCCGACCCCTTAGTGGGATCTGAAACTGGTCCTCCAGCCACTACCAGAGCCACCCTACGAACACCTAGACTCAGCCACCCAGGTGTTTTTGTCATGGAAAGTAGTCCTCCTAGTGGCCATTACCTCAGCCAGAAGGGTTTCAGAGCTGCGTGCCCTTTCTTCAGAACCCCCGTACACAAGGTTCTATACGGACAAGGTCGTCCTTCATCACCATCCTTCCCTCCTCCCTACGATGACCACCCCTTTCCACATGAACCAGGAAATCTGTCTCCAGTATTCTTTCCTGACCCTCAGGTCACGGAGAACCAGAGACAGTGGCAAACCTTAGATGTGTGGCACGCACTCTTGACTTACATTGAGCGCATGCAACCCTTCTGCAAGACCTCTCAACTGTTTGTGGCGGTCGCTGAACTCATGAGGGGACGTCTGGTCTCCTCTCAGTGCATCTCCAGATGGATTGTGAATTGTATCAAGGACTGCTATGGAAGGTCGAACACGCCCCTCCCTGAGTCTGTGAGGGCCCACTCTACTAGGGCTCAGGCGTCTTCTACAGCCTTCCTCGCCAAGGTCCCAATCCAAGAGATCAGCAGGGCCACTACGTGGTCGTTGATACATACCTTCATGACGCATTACGCCATTGCCCAACAGGCTAGAGACAGTGCCGCTTTGGGCAGAGCTGTACTCCATGTGGGTAGTCTGTAACTCCTCCCACCATCCTCAGGTACGGTTAGCAGTCACCTGTATCTGAATGATGTGAGCAGCGCTCAAAGGAGAACGGTTGGTTACTTACCAGTAATCGTCCTTTTTCGAGATGGGCTGCTCACATACATTCAGGCCCCTCCCACCATCCCAGCTATCAGAGCTGGCGAAGGTATATGGGACTGGGAGAGTCAGGGTCATGGTCACCTATAAGCCGCGGCCATGGAGAGGAGGGAGCGTTGGCTGTGTGCCCTGACTTGACAGGCTGAGCTTGAAGATTTTCCGAACTGCCGTGCACTTCGGCACGTACACCTGTATCTGAATGTATGTGAGCAGCCCATCTCGAAGAAAGACGGTTACTGTTAAGTAACCAACCGTTATTTAGGGCTCACATTCCCGCCATTGCCTCAGAAGCCAATGAGACCACCACACCAGCTAACTGGCACCAAGAGACTGGGGAACAATTTAAACCAGGAAGTGAAGAGCAGTTCGCCTCAACAGTTAAATTCAGGAGGTGCAGCAGCCACAAACAGGGCCAGGTTAAGGCAGGACCTGTTGGGGCTGGAGGCCCCCAAAAGCTGCTCTGTTTCAGTCACCTTCCTACCCAGCCCCATGCTGGCTCATCTGCTCCAGACCAGCCAGCCTAGGGACTGGTCAAGCGTGCAGCAACTCCTGGTGTCTGGCCCTCCTCATTCCCCCTCCCCACCCCAACGAAGCAGGGAAGCAGCCCCTCTGCACCCCCCCCCCCATCCTGCAGCGCTGGCTGCAGCCCCTTCGAACTCAATCTGCAGCACCGCTATGGCCTGGAGAGCCTGACCCCATCCCCAGAAAAGACACCACAGCAATGGGGGGACACCACAAGGGTGGGCAGTCCCAGGCCCCCCGGGCCTTGATCCAGCCGTGGGCACAAAGCAAGACTGTCATGCAGAAGGGGCTACAATGAATCTGCATAGAGCTGTGCTAGAGGAAGGACAGAGTACTTCAGCACAACAACAACCTTGTGTCCGCCCAACATGGAGGTATGCAAACCAAATGCCTGTGAACTCATACAAGAAGCCCCAGAGTCAGAGTAAAAAGGAGGAGAACTGGACTGGGTGGCAGTGGGAATCTGACACTGCTGCAGCATACAGGGAGAGTCTGCTTTTGGCTCCGCACAGAAGATCAGCTTGGTCAGATCACAGACCTGAGGAATGGATGGGAGCTGCTGAGTCCTTCTAATGCCCCGGGAAGGACTGGAGTCTATTGTCTCTTACACTGCTGCTGCAACTCTCTGTTTAATACCAGTGATATGCTCACTGCTGTGTAGTGCACAGAACTGTGGACAGTTCTTGGCCTAAAGCAGGCGTGGCCAAACTTATGGAACTCAAGAGCCACACAAGTTGATCATTAAACCTTTGAGAGCTGGACTGAGGCCTATAGCCATATACTTTTACCTACTCCAAAATTACTAAGTTTAAAATAAATTTCACACTTTAATTTTATCATAAAAAGAAGGCAAATATCAATCCTACTACTGTCAGATTCTAATAATTGCTTACGGTTACCATGAAAATTAGGCCTATACAGTAAAAACTTAGCTGCTGCTCGATGTAGAAGACTGCAAGCTAGTGGCGAGGTTTTTAAAAAACCTGACCAAGCCGCACTTCTTCCTACCATCTTCAACCATGCCGCGTTTCTCCCCACTGTCCACACCCCCTCTTGAACTCCTAGGCTGGGGCTGCTTTCCTAAAATGATTTGCTGACGTCCTTCCAGGAGCCACAATTTTTCATTCAAGAGCCAAATGTGGCCACTGAGCCACAGTTTGGCCATGCCTGGCCTAAAGTATGTACAGATATAGGGGAGCTGGGGGGAAGGAAGGAGTCAGCAGCCCTAGGACTCCACACATCCTTGCAGCACTTCCCAGCCCAGGTGCCTGTGACCATCCTTCCGCGTGATGAGCAACTTGCTGCTTGTCTCCCAGGTGAAGGTTCCAGCAGGAGTTGCTTTGCACTGCAAGGCAGAGGAGTAATACTGCCGTTCTTCAGAAACTTGCACACCCTGTTCAGTGTTCCTGGAGACATGGCATCTCTTACACAATTTACCCATCTTCGAAGCATCTGACGAAGTGGGATTTTCTCCCATGAAAGCTCATGCGAAAAATAAATCTGTTAGTCTTAAAGTGCTACACTACTCCTTGGGGTTTTTTTTTATCTCTTACACAGCCTGTGTCTTGGTGCACAGCAAACACACATTGTTATCTGCGGGACAGAGAGACCCTGGGGAATTTCACCTTCTTCTGTAGCATGGGGCACTGGTCACATGCAGGGTTAAACTAGCTCAGTGCTGGATTCACTGTAGAAGGTGTCATTAAAAAAGGATTTGGGGATGTCAGTAACTCAGTCAGAGGCTAAAGGCCAGTTACGGGAGTGGGCGGCTGAGGTTCTGTGGCCTCTGACGTGCAAGAGGCCAGACAAAGTGATGTTAATGGTCCCTTCTGACTTTAACATCTGAGTCAATCATTTACTGCTGCCCCCTCAGGAAGAGGAAGATTTCTTGCTCGAGAATCTCTCCAGTCCCAATCTCCTGCATGCTCTTTCCGGCTCAGTGCTTCCCGAGAAGCTATATACCAAATACCAGCACATGACTGCAGGTTTAAGTCTTTTCTAAAGTGTAGCCACCATAAAGTTGTGTGGCTTTGACTAGAGAGAAGGGACTACCCAGCACTTAACACCTGAGGGAGTTCACGGCACATTCAATTGCTAAAGCATCTTTCTCAATAATAGAATACTCTTTCTCCCTGGGGGACAACCTTCTGCTCTAGCACAGAATTCACCTTCAAAGTCCTGGGAAAGCTTTGCTTCCAGGCCAATGGCAAATGTGTCTGCACAGCAAATGATCTCCTGGGAGAAGCCCGGGTGGGCAAGGACAGGTGCCTGACTCAGCTGTGCCTTCAAGGTGTTAAGCTTTACCACACTCATCATCATGGAGGAGCTTTTTGGAATCTTTGCCCTTTAACAGATCAGTCCAGGGCACTGGTGTGAAGTTGGGGATGAACTAGGAATAACAACAGGCCCAGGAGGAGGTGTGTCTGTCCTCTAATCTGTGGTCTAGGACAGGAATTCAGTATGTGGACTCCATCTGTCAGTTTCACAAGGTTTCCCCCAACCAGATCCCCTAAATATGTTACTTCCGTCACGGCCAACTTACACTTAACAGGGTTAGCTGTGAGGCTAGCCTCTTGTAGGGAAATCAATACCTCTCAAGTGACCGAGGAGGTCTTCCCATGTATGGATGTAGATTACAATCTCATCGCCGTAAACCACAGAATATTGCTGGTGAGGGTTGAGGATTCAATTAAATGAGTACTGCAAAGTTGTTGCAGTCCTTTGCAGGCCAAATGGTACAGTTTTAAAGTCGAAATGACCAAAGGTGGTCAAAAATGCAGTCTTTTCTGAGAGGCTGGAGATAGGGGGAATCTGCCAACTCTTTTTATAAGGTCTACCATACTGAGGAATCATGCTGGGCCCAACTGTTCTAACAGCTCATCCAGCCATCTAATTAAGTAAGCGTCACACCTTGTGATAGAACTGACCTTATGAAAATTAACACAGAATTAAACGTGCTCTCTTCTTCTGGGGACCAGGCCCATAAGGATCCTCCAGTTGCTCTTGGACTCCTTGCTGACCCCATTCTCAGCATAGCCCTCACCTCCACTCAGGCTGAATCCCACATCCTCTCAGGTAAGGACCAACCGTTCTCTCTAACCAGTTGTCTTACTGTGGTTTTCAGATGATGTTACATGGCATGAGTTCTCTACAGCCTTCTGGAGAACACCGCACTGAAATCTTGGATCATTTGTACCAGCTGGACCTTCCGTTCTAGTGTCAGGATTTCATTTAAGAATGTGAGTCCAAATTTAGGACTGGCAGCTACCTCAGGTCTTAGTTCAGGATTTCCCACCAGAGAGCTATCAGAATGGCTTCCTGTGTTTGCCATGGTTTGAGAAAATTTACATCATTGCCGTTCATTTCCCTCCTCTTGCTAGGTAGCTAGATCTCATAATCAGTTGGGTCTATTTGTCTCAGCACCTCAAACAGCCTGGGCTAAAAGACCAATAACTGCAACACAGAGGACAGTAATAGGAGCAACAACCTGTCTCCTGAGTGGAAGGTTCATAAATGAATCCTTGGTTATACCACCATTCTTGTCTCTGTTGAGCCCTGGCAAAATACTTCTAGGCTAAAGTGCTCAGCTTCTTAAGACATTCCCATAGCTGTACGATGTATTTGGTCACCCCAAGCATCTCTATATCTTGCTCCTCCCAACCTGCACAACACACATCCAGGATTCCCCCAGCGCTGGTGTCCATAAAGTAGTTCTTAGGGCAAGAAACCGGGGATGCCCAATGCATAGTTCACACAGCAAATATAAGTGGTAGGAGGAGCTGGTCCCAGTTGCTGGGCTCAGCCCTAACAAGCCTCTTCACAGCTTGTTAAATTTTTCCACTAGGCCATTTCCTTGTGGTTGGTATGTTGATGTCCTCAGACATCTGCACCACCAGCTTGTTACTTCATCCAAGCTCAGCCTGGTGTCTTGCCATGTCCTTCCTTTCTCTGTGAAGGCAACTCAGTTTGCTGGAGTGTGGTTTGTATGTTTCCTGTCATGTCCAGGTGTTCAGCATCTGCCGGAAGGGGTCTGGTGCCATCGGTGGCCTCAGCTGCCAAGTGGGCAGAGGCTGCCTGTGACCCATCTCCAGTGATCCTTTGACTGTGTGAAAATTTTCCAGCACCTGCAGCATGTCCAACAGCAACTCCAAGCATAGATGGAAAGCCTTCTCCCCTTCCCTCACCTGAAGCATGGACATGACCTGCTCTGTGAGAAGCAACTCAGATACTTGAGTCCTAAAGGTTGCTCGGAGCAAAGCCACACCAGCAATGCTTTTTAAACCACTGCACCATCACCCCCCAGGGGGAGACCCATTTGGGTAGATGTCTGCCCTAGAGCAAATCCAGTGTGTTTCTTTACAAATATTCAGATCAACAGCAGTCTTCACATAACAGTAGCCTCTAGCTTCCTCTCATCAAGGTCATGGTAGGCCAGCTGTGCCTGTCCCATCGGGGGTCTCAGACTAATGTCCAATGATCTGTAGGCCACTGAAAGGCCACTACTACCTTCTGAAAAGCAGTGAGAAATCCCTTCAGATGGTTGATGGGCCCCGTGGTTATACAGACTGGCAACTGTGGCAGAGCTCCCCTGAGTGTATTGGCCAGGCTGTGCTGCACTCTGCTAGAGCTGGCATTTTTAACTACCGCAGAAAGCCTCTGGGTTCTTGCTGGTGAGTCACAATCTCAGCCAGCAGCAGCTGCTATCTGGGCCTTCTGCTGGGCCATCCCCTGCTGTCACATGCACTGCAACAGTCTCCTGCTGGGATTCCTGTGGTTGTTGGCTTGCTGCTGCTGCCATCCCCATATGCCAGTGCATTTCTATGGTGTCAGGGAGTGAGCAGCAAGCCAGGAATGAAACTACAGTGCGTCAGTTTTCAGTGAACTAACCACTAACTTACCATAGGAACAAGTTCCAAAGGGGCAGCTGTGTTAGTCTAGTTCAGTAAAACAAACAAGGAGTTCTGTGGCACTTAAAAGACTAACAAATATATTTATTGCAAGAGCTTTTGTGGGAGAAAATCCCACTTTGTCAGACACTTTGAAGATGGAAGAACTTACAGAATGGGAGGAAATAAATGGAGGGAAGTGTAAGTCATGGGAACAGGTCACACTGTAACAGCAAATCAAAACAGTTGTAAAGATTCAAACAGTGGGGAACGGCACACAGAGGAAGATGAGGTCAAATCACCTGTTGCACATAGGGAAAAATCCAATGTCCCTATTAAGTTCCGAGGCAATGTAAACAAATTTGCAAATAAATCCAATCTCAGCAACTTCCCTCTGAAGCGTTGAGCTAGTATTCATTTGTCTGAGTACAGCTATTAGCAAATCATTAATGGGGTGACCATGAAGACTGAAATGCTGACCCATTGGTTTTAGATTGTTACGATTTCTGATGTCAGACTTGTGCCCATTTATTCTTTTGCACGGAGACAGTCCTGTTTGTCCAATATATAAGGCAGAGGGGCATTTCTTCCTCCATACGCTGTTCCCCAGTGTTTGAATCTTTACAACTGTTTTGATTTGTTGTTACACTGTGACCTGTTCCCATGACTTACAGAATGAGAGGAAATAATTACAGGGGAGTGTAAGTTCCCTCATCTTCAAAGCAGCTGATGAAGTGGGATTTTCTCTCAAAAGCTCATGCAATAAATAAATTTGTTAGACTTTAAGTGCCACAGGACTCCTTTTTTATTTTACCACATGAACAGTTCAACAGCAAAATAACAGCATGGCACACATGCACCAAGCTGCCAAAGATGTTCTTTTAGAAGAGTTTCACTTGGATGTGCCAATCACAGACAGTTTCACAGGGCAAGTGAAACTTGTTTTAAACCTCACAGTCTTGTCTGGGTGCATTTTGAGGCCTAAGCCAATGAAAATTCAAATTCAACAAAAATATTCACACTATGAGAGAAACACCCTAATTACATTAAACTAATACTAATGTCCACCCATCTCACAATTCCAAATCTAGGGCAAATCTCATCTTCCAAGGCAGGTTATGACAGATTCACACCGACTGCAGGATGACGAGGAACTGCAGGATGGGTAAAGTGGCCTGGGTATTTACACACTCTCAGTCCCTGAAAAGTTTGGCTTGGGGTTAAATGACACTCCTAACAATCAGTACTCCAGAAGACTGTGTGGCTGTCTTGCTAGGCACTTCACAGCTACCACTGGTTTGTCATGAGAGAACAAGCTGTTGCAAAATGAGTCCTTCTGAGAGACCAGATATGATGCCTTTTACATCTTGGTCACTGGATCAAACCTAGCCCAGGGCAATATTGAGCAAAGGTTGCTGTGATCTAATGGCCATTCAGTGGCTGCTGTGTGACATTAATCTGGCTCCTAGAGGACAAGAACCCACCTGACAAAAGCCCCACTAGAGAGTGCCTTACTGAGTTTTTTGTTGACTATCTCAGCAGAGAGAGCAAGATTGAATTGGGAAATGGGACTGAACTCCCTTCCTATCCCAGACTGACTCTCTCCAGGTCAGGTGAAGCAGCATGGGGAAGCTCTGCTTGGCATTTGCCTGGGCTTTTGCTGTTCAGTAGATATAGAACTATCTAAAAACCAAAAGTGATACATACAGGGAATAAATAGAAGAAGGGGAATGTCAGCAAGGAAGTACGCATGGGAATAGCACAAGGACGTAGGGACAAAATTAGGAAAGCTGAAGCAAAGAATGAGCTACAGCTGACAAGGAACATTAGAGAAAATGGGAAAAGGTTCTACAAATATGTCAGACAAGGAGAGTGTGGGGCCATGGCTCAGTCAAGAAGGTGAGCTGGTATTGAAGATGACAGGAAGGCACGGATGCTCAATGCCTACTTAGCTTCAGTCTTCTTGCAAAAACTAACGTCACTGGATGATTTAACCCCAAAAGTACGGACTGGAATCAGCAAATAATGAGTGAGAGATCTTCTGCCCAGTATGAATGAACTCAAGTCAGCAGGCTCTGGGCCCTATTCACCAGATGGTGCTGAAGGAATTAGCTGAAGAAATCTTGGAGCCACTGGCAACATCAGTTGCAATTTTGAAGATGATAGTAGAGGCCCCAGAAGGCTGGAGACAGGCTAACAAACGGTTTCTTACCTGTAAGTGGTGTTCTTCGAGAGGTGTTACTCATGTCCATTCTGCTTTAGGTCTGCGCGCCCCACGTGCACGAGCTACTGGAAAGTTTTTCCCCTAGCGTCCCTGGAACGGCTGCGTCACCCCCTGGAGTCACGCCATTGCAGCATGCTATATAGTGAGCTCGGCTGGCCCTGACCTCTCAATCCCTTCTTGCCGCTAGTCTGACAGTGGGGACAGGGGGTGCGTGCGGAATGGACATGAGCAACACCTCTTGAAGAACACCACTTATAGGTAAGAAACCATTTCTTCTTCTTCAAGTGTTTGCTCATGTCGATTCCACCTTAGGTGATTCCCACAGCCTGCTCTCAGATGGTGGGGTCATACCTCACATGTTAACATTGTCCAGGACCGCTCTTCCCCGGTTGGCGTCCTCTCTGCATTGCTTGACCAGGGCATAATGAGCTGTAAAGGTGTGGACTGACAACCACGCCGCAGCTTTGCAAATGTCCTGAATCGGCACGAAGGCTAGAAAAGCCGCTGAGGACGCCTGTGGCCGAGTTGAATGCGCGGTAATCTTCGGAGTTGGAGTACAGGAGAGACTATAACACTCCTGATACAGTCCTTGATCCAAGAAGCAATCTGCTGGGAAGAGACCGACAGACCTTTCCTTTCATCTGCTGTCGACACAAACAGCTGAGATGACTTCCTAAAGGGCTTGGTCCATTCGAGACAGAAGGCCAAAGCTCAACGAACATCGAGCGTGTGGAGCCTGCGTTGGCAATCCGAAGAGTGAGGCTTCGGATAAAACACCGGCAGATTAATGTCCTGATTTAAATGGAAGGCAGAGATGACCTTCGGGAGAAAAGAAGGATAAGGCCTCAATCGGACCTTGTCCTTACAAAACACCGTATGTGGGGGGGTCTATGGCAAGTGCATGTAGCTCCGATACTCTCCTGGTTGAGGTAATCGCTATAAGGAAGGCGAACTTCCTTGACAAAAAAAGAAGGGAACACAAAGCCAAGGGCTCAAAGGGCAGACCCATGAGTCTGTTCAGCACCAGATTGAGATCCCATTACTCTACCGGAGGGCAGAATGATGGAAATGCCCTCTCCAAGCCCTTCAAAAACCTCTTGACCACAGGAAGGGAGAATAACGAGCTGATGCCCCCTCTTATCTGGAAGGTCAAGATAGCTGCTAGGTGGACCTTTATGGAGGAGTTGGCAAGGCCCTGTGACTTCAGGTCCAGGAGAGATAGTCCAGCACTAACCGAACAGGGGCCTTATGTGGCAGGGCAGCCCTGCCCACCATCCAATGACAAAAACAACACCATTTAGCTTGGTAATTACGTCTAGTTGACAGCTTCCTACTGCTAAGTAGAATCCGCTGGACCCGGGGAGCATCTTCTTTCCTGCTCATTCAGCCACAGATGTTCCACGCTGTAAGGTGAAGTGACTCCAAGTTGGGATGAAGGAGGGAGCCCCCATCCTGAGCGAGTAGATCCCTCACCACGGGGAGTGAGATCAAATCATCCATGGACAGTTCCATCAGGGCTGCAAACCAGTGCTGCCTAAGCCAGGCAGGGGCTAGTAATATCATGGACGCCCTGTCCTGACAAACCTTTATCAGCACCCAGTGAATTAAAGGGGTTGGTGGGAACACGTAGAATAGACGACCCGTCCATGGGATCAGGAATGCGTCTCCTAGTGAGCCCTGACCCGTGCCCTGGAAGGAGCAGAACTGGTCGCACTTCCTATTCTCCTCTGAGGCAAACAAGTCCATCTGGGGATGACCTCACTTCTGGAAGATACAGTGGAGAACACTGGGCTTGACTGATCACTCATGAATCACGAAGGACCTGCTGAGGGCATCTGCCAGAACGTTATGCCAACCTGGTTCACAGGAGGCAATCAGATGGATTGAATGTGCAATGCAGAATTCCCACAGGCCCCGGGCTTCCCTGCACAGGCGAGAGGAGCGAGCATCACCCTGTATGTTTGTATAAAACATCGTTACCATGTTGTCCACCAGAACAGAGACCATCTTGCCAGCAAGGAGAGCCTGTACAGACTGGCATGCTAGATGAACCGCGCAGAGTTCCCGGACACTGATGTGGAGCATCCGTTCTGCATGGTTCCACAGGCCTTGAGTCGTGGTCTCTCCCACATAGGCGCCCCACCCTTGGTCCAACACATCTGTAGAGAGGATAATGGAAGGCTGAGGGGGCTGGAATGGTAGCCCCTCAATGCCCACGATGGGCTGGACCAACACTGGAGCGCGTCTAGAACTGGCTCCGGTACCCATACCACCTTATCCATACTGTCCTTGGTCAGGCCGTACATCATGGCCAACAACAAACTGGAGTGGATGTAGTCTCAGCCTAGCATGCTGTATGACACTTGCGCACGCTGTGAAGTGGCCCAACAGGGACAAAACATTGTGTACCAAGTATGTGGGATGAAATGGAGCTCCCGTAGAATGCTGCTTATTGTCTTGAACCTGTCTGGAGGCAGGGATGCCGTGGCTCAGGATGAGTCGAGGATTGCACTGATGAACTCTATCTGTTGCATGGGAGTCAGAAAATATTTCTGGGTGTTCAATACTAGACTTCAGTCATCAAAAAGAGGCCTGACAATGCAGAGGTGCGAGGTCACTTGCTTCTCTGACCTGGCTTTCAGCAGCCAGTCATCGAGGTAAGGAAAGACTTGCATGCCCTTCCATCTCAAAAAGGCTGCCACCACTTCAAAGCATTTGGTAAAAACCCTTCGGGCAGCCAAAAGTCCAAATGAGAGGACCGTAAACTGGTAATGACTGTGCCCCACTGTAAACCTGAGAAACCTTCCATGAGCCGGGGTAATGGCTATGTGGAAATATCATATCGAGGGCAGCAAACCAATCTCCTGGATCCAGGGAGGGGATAACAGATGACAAGGAAACCATCCTGAACTTTGGCTTCTTTAGGAGCTTGTTCAGTCTCTGTAGGTCCAGGATCAGGCAGAGACCTTGTAGTAATCCTTGGGGAGGAAAGGGTCAACACTCTGGTCAGTGAGTCCCGGGACAACCAATAGGAACAAAGCACAGCTTTTTGAATTGGAGCAGCAGCCTGGCCTGTTCCTGTTTGGATGTAGCAGAGCTCCTGGGAGGATCAGGAGGAGGCCAGAGGGGCTGAAGGAGAATCCATCCTTACCACAGATAAATTAAGTTTGTTGCTGACCAGGCATGAGTAGAACAGGGAATGTATGCTTAGATGTGGTCAGGGTATTTTCTTCGGTTTTGGTTTGTTTTTGGATTTCTCTGTGCTGAGCACACGTACCCCCACCCCCCAACTACCCTGTAACTACCTAAATTAAATCCCAGAGAAGCAACTCTCTGTGTTTCTTAGCTGTTCTTTTTAATTAAAGATTTTACCTTTTAAGTAAGCTCTAGTTCTGTGTCCTGAAAGGCAAGAGGTTTGTGTGCATGTGCCTCAGACTGAATGGCCAGCTACTAGAGGGAATTCTGTTCCACTTCCAGCTGATATTCCAGCTGGGATTAGTCACTCTGCTGAGAGAGGAAAAAAAGGATTGCAAGTACCTCACAGGAAGGAATTCCCAAGTGCACCTTCCTGGGTTTTCAAGAGGTTTTTTGAATTTGGTTGGTGACAGTGATACCATTCCAAGGCCAGAAATTGAAGGCCTTGGAGAGTTTTAAGAGCAGACTTTAAGGCCAGTGGCTTTTAAGGCCTGTTGCAGGCCCCCACCTTCTGCACTCAGAGTGCCAGAGTGGGGAAAACAGCCTTGACAGACCCCCTTTGAATTTGGGGATGAGAAAATAATGGGAATAAAAAAGTCTCCCTTTTAGGTGCGCCTGAACCTCCTCTACAGCACCTGCCTCCAGTAGGGATGCAACCTCCTGTTCCAGGAGCTGTTCGTGAGAGGGGTCCCTGAAAAGGGATGGGGGTGGGGGATTTGGAGGAGGACTGGTGACAAACTAGAGGGAATACCCATGCTTCACAGCCTGGAGAACCCACTGGTCTGACGTAATACGGGACCAACGCTGATGGAAGCGAGCCAGTCGGTTGTAAAAACATGGGCGGAAAGGATCCAGGGTTAGGCTTGGTGTGCCATCCTCGGGCGCACCCTCAAAAGGATTTTTTATGAGAGGGCTGGTGGCAAGTGTGATCCTGGCTCTGGGTCAACGGAAGGTTATTCCTCCTCCCACCTTGGCTCCTACACCGCCCATAGTCCTGTCTACGATGGAATGCCCTCTACTGTGGCTGAGGTTTAAAATGTTTCTGCTGAGTGGATGGGGTGTGGAGTCCCAGCAATTTGAGGATCGCATGGGAGTCCTTTAAACTCTGCAGCCTAGAGTCTGTCTTGGACAAAAAAGAGATCTGGGCCCTCGAATGGAAGGTCTTGGATGGTTTACTGTACCTCTTGTGGGAGGCCGGAGGCCATAAGCCAGGGGGAGTGCCTCATTACCATTCCTGATCACATGCACCACAGCATCTGCACTGTCCAAGGCAGACTGCAGTAAGGCCTGAGAAACCACCTTTCCCTCCTTAATCATAGCCCCTAGTTTGGCTTTGGACTCCTGGTCCAGCCTGTCTGGGAATTTCTTCAGCATCGCCCATGAGTTGAACGCATAGTGACTTAGGATAGCCTGTTGACTGGCTATCCTGAGCTGTAGACCCCCAGTGGCTTAGGACTTTCTACCAAAGAGGTCCAGGCGTTTACAGTCCTTGGACTTCGGGGACGGGCCCTGGTGACCCTGCCTCTCTTTTCCATTGGCCGCCGCAACAACCAGAGAGCCTGGGACCAGGTAGGTGTAGTAATGCTCAAAACCTGTGGAGGGTAGGAAATACTCCCTTTCCAAGTGCTTTGCTGTAGGAGTGATGGAGGCCAGGGTCTGCCAGATAGTCTTAGTATTCTGGCTGATAGTCTTTATTAAAGGCAAAGCCACTCGTGAGGGTCTTTCTGGAATCAGGATGTCGACCATAGGGTCCACATTCTGAGCCATCTCCTCCACCTGCAGGCCCATGTTGCGGGCTACCCTATGCAGCAGTTCTTGGTGTGTCCTGGAATCATCCGGAACTGCCGCAAGGGTTGCTCCAGCCACCGCCTCGTCCAGAGAGGAGGAAGAGGAGACACAGAGGGTATATGGCATGTCTTGGCCCTTGGCACCAACGGAATCATGCGGCACCGAAGCGACTCCCACAGTGCCGCCGAGATCCTGAGTGCCACCAACTGCTGAGTCCAGATCAGAAACATCCGAAACTTGCTGCGGAGCACCTGCTGAATGTGAGGGATGGGTCTTGGAGCCCGAAACTTGAGAGAAGGAACAGTTCAATTGTGGACTCTGGGATTGGTGGTAAGCTCAGGGAGTTCAAAAAAGCCAGTGGGGAGGGCCCTGCCAGTGCTGCCAATGTGGTACCAGGCCCGTCTGGTAAGCCTCGATGTGTCTGAGTCAGAGGCTGATGAGGTGAAAGGTGACAGACTTCAAAGGCGACCACAGCTGTGTGATGCCGGGTGGTACTGGTGATCCGGGCCATGGGGAACGGGATCCCATGCTCCCATGCCAGTGGCGGTCCGAGTCCCTAGTCGGTTCCGTATCCCAGTGCCAAGGCGATTCCGGCTTAGAAAGCGCTGGTTTGCCTCTCGATCTCATAGCAGATCTTGCCGGCACCTCTTGTATCCGATCCCAGCTTCCCGGGGCCGAGGGAGCCACATCCTCAATCAGGTCCCTGGCTGCCTCAGATGTCTCAGGGGTAGAGGGAAGATGTAATTCTTCCCCTAGGATCTCCTGAGTAGGGGAAGCGCAGTGTGGTGGTGGCGACACATCCCTGGTCGGTGCCGCAGGGATCAGTGTCAAGGTCTTCTTCCTCAGGCTTGAGCGACCCACCAAGGGTCCATCTTTGCAAGCCTCAAATACTCCCCTCAGGGAGTGCCCCCTTATCCAGTTTGGACTTTTTCCATGGTACCGGAGAATGGGATCGGTGCCACTGGGAAGGGGCTGGTGCCATCCTCTCGGTGCCAGATGGGCAGCAGTGCCGGGCTTCTTTGACGGCCTCCTTAGGACGTGCCTGCAATGAAGCCGGCACGCTGCGTACCAACTCAGTGCTGGGCATCTCCAGTGCTGGTGGACGGAGCACTTCCTCCATCATGAGAAGTTTCAGTCATTGACTCTGTTCTTTCACGGAAGGTTCTACAGATCCTGCAACGCTCTCGAAGGTGAGCCTCCCCCAGACACTTTAAACAAAAAAACGTGGAGGTTGTCCAGTGGCATTGACTTCTTACAATCTTTGCATGGCTTGAAGCCCTGCACGGCCCAACCCACTGTCGGGCACCGAGGAGCCGGGAATGCTAACCATTCCCAACAATACTAACACTATAACCTAACTATTAAGAACTAAGGAACTAAACTACTAAACACTAGCGAACAGCAGACTAACACTGCCAAAGGCAGAAAAGCATGAGGGGAAGCTTGCTCAACGCAAGAGACGTTCCAGCAGCCGCCACAGGCAGGCAGAAGGCAATGAGAGGGCGGGGCCAGCCGAGCTTATTATATAGCATGCTGCAATGGCACGACTCCAGGGGACAACTCGGTCGTTCCGGGGACACTAGGGGAAAAACTTTCCAGCGGCTCGTGCACACGGTGCGCGCACACCTAAGGCGGAATGGACATGTGCAAGCACTTGAAGAAAAATGTAAAGCTCATCTTTAAAGGGAGAAAAAGGATGACCAAGGGAACTACAGACTAGTCAGCCTGACCTCATTATCTGGGAAACTAGTAGGGCAATAGAGAAAACATTTAATCTGTGCATACCTGGAGAATGGCAGGGCGATCACTAGCTGCCAGCATGGATTTATTAAGAACAAATCATACCAAACCAGCTTCATTTCCTTCTTTCACATGGTAGCTGATTTGGTGGGCAGGGGGAATGTGGTGGATATAATGTAGTGGACATTAAACAAGAATTTTGACGCTATCCCACATGACTGTCTCATAAGTAAGTTGGAGAAATGCAGGCTTAGTGGAACTATTCTTAAATGGATAAATAATTGGTTAAACAACTGCAAAGAATCACTATTAATGGAATGATGTCAGACTGGAGAGAGTTCTGAAGCGGAGTTTCAGAGATCTGTTCTGGGTCTGGTATTATTTATGACCTTTACGAATGATGTGGTATGATGGGTTGCACCTTCCCACACCCCTGTAACATGATCTGTGTAACTTTCATGTTCACTTTTGCAATGTTAATATATAGTTTCATGCAAAATGTGTCATGCAGGTTCTTTTTCTTTAAAACCATCATGACACAGTCTGTATTACTGCTGTGGTATCATGTTTCCTGCAGCATGATACACGTGCACAGATATGAAACATTTCCCCCGATGCATTTCACATGGCTCAAGTAGAAGCAAGTAATCAGGGTTGCAAACACGGATCCGGAGAAAATATGTGTGACAATGAACTAGCTAAATGTCTGAAGTATCTTTGGCCAGAGAAGGGAGATCACCTGCCTTTTCTGAAAAAAAAGTGAATGACCTGGTGATAAGGAGCAAGAGGAAAGGGGGTTTGAAGAAAGGAGAAAATTTATGCTTTGAACTTCTTTGAGGCTTTTCCTGCTTGGCTCTCCTTATTGCAAGCAGCTTCCAAGAAGTGGCCCTATCCACATGGTCAGGTGACGAGGCCATAAAACCATCAATGGCCAGGCATGTGAGTAATATTGAAACGGACTACAACAGTACATGTTAGCTTAGAATACATGTTATTCTTATTTTGGTGGTGATAATCTCCTTGACAGACTGATTGTGCATTGATTTGCTATAGACTCTTTTAAAATCATGTTTCAGTCAATAAACTAGTGTTTGTTTTATCTAACGCAGCTTGGATTTTGGAGAGAGACTGAATGTGTGGAGACCTAACTCAGGGCAAAGGATGATTGTATATCAGTGTTTTGTTTTGTTTTGTTTTTGTTAAACTAACAAGGAGTCTCATGGAACTTTTAAAGACTAACAAATTTATTTATTGTATGAGGTTTCATGGGAAAGAATCCCACTTGAGCCTACAGTGATCAAGGAAGTGGCACCTGGGGAACAGGGGTGCTGACTGGAGCACCACCTCGAGTGGCTAGTGAGTGCCCCTCCACTGCCTGTGACCAACTGCATGCAGGAAGCTGGTGTGGGGAGACCCAGAAGTGGGGGTCCACCTAGCAAAGCAGGGTAAATTGGGCTCCAGGAGTTGGTGATAGGGGAGGCACAGCAGCACACCAGACCAGATTACGGGAGGGGAACATCACACGTGGATGCAAGAATAGAGAGTGTAATGATCAAATGTGCAAGTGACAGAAATAAGGGGTTGCAAAATTGGATCTTCATAAATTGAAGAACTGGGCTATATATAACAAAATTAACTTAAATAAAGACACACAATCTGCTACAGTTAGGGAGGAAAAGCGAATGAATGCACAATTGGGGGTGAGTGGCTTGGCAGCAGCACCACTGAGTCAGATCTGAGAGCTGCGGTAGATTACAAACTAAACATAAGCCAACAATGATTGTGTTGCACTAACAAAGGCATGGCACGTAAGTCCCCAGCAGTGATTGTTGCACTTTACCCAGCACTAATTAGGCCTCCACTGAAGTACTGTGTCCAGTTTTGGTCACCAATGTACAGAAAAGATGCAGAGAAACTGGCAAGAATCAGAGGTTGAGTGACAAAGAGGATCAAACAGAATGAACATAAGCTATATCAGCAAAGGTGAAAGGAAGTGGGTAGTTTAGTTTGGAAACAGAAGATTAAGGGGGGAACATGACAGTGATCTTCAAATAGCTGAAAGGCTGCCACAGAAAAGAAGAGAATAGTTGTTCTCTCTTGCCAGAGACAGCAGGATGAGACACAATGGGGTCAAACTACAGCACAGTAGATTTTGATTACGTCTCAGGAAAAGCTTCGTAACTGTTAGAACAGGGAGATGATGGCACAGATGGCCTCAGGAGGTCATGGAAGCTCCTTCACTGGAGGTTTTCAAAAGAAGGCTGGGTAGCCATCTGTCTTGGATGGTTTAGACCCAGCAAATCCTGCCTTCTTGGCACAGGATAGAGTAGATGACCCTTGAAGTCCCTTTCTAACCCCATGGTTCTGTAAATTTGATTCTAACTTCAGCCTCAAGGGCCTGATATGGCACAGTATCACAGGTACTGACATTTTTCAGATGACTGCTTAAAGGACACAGTAATGCACACTGTAGGTAACAATTTTAAAAGCTCCTACATCAGTTAGGTGCCTACATCTCTTCCCAGTGGCTGAAGCACTTTTGAAAATTTTATTCTTTATCAATAGATACAGCCATTACTTTTCCAAACCAAATCCCTATGTATCACTTAAGAATCAGATACTATACTGCTGGGCACATTACAAAAACCTAGAGACAAAGGATTAAAAAAAACCTCACACATATAACAATGAGATCTTTACAGCGCCCTTCTCTTTTAGCACACTAAAGTCCTCATTATGAAGATTAGAGTTTACTCTTACAACTGTGTTAGCTTCTTTTCTCGCCTGGAATTTATAACCAAATAGATTCTCTCTCTTGGTTCTCTCTCTTCAAAGATGACCCTTTGGCAGGATTCGCTCTGTCCTTTAGCCTTGGAGTTCCAGAACCTCCTAGCCTCCTGCGTGCACAAAGAAACCCCCCCTTCACACTTCTGCAACCAAATTTACCCTTCTGTACACCTTGCAGCCAAGGACCTGCTGCCCATTGATATTTATTATCCCCACTCTGAGATACTAGCTATGCTGATCTGGGGCCCTCCCTCACCAACCAAAATAATCCACTGTGTTTGGGTTAAACTTCAGGAGTTAGTGCACAGATGCTTTTAGAAGAGTATTACCGTTGCAACAAGTCCCTTTCACTGATACCCTGGTTGGTCTGGACCAGTGCCCAGTTCTCATTTATCTCTATTGTCCTTGTCCCTAAAAATTCAATACTTCCTAATGGAGTCTTCTCTCATGAATGCAACTGGTCCCATTACCATTATCATGCTTGTGGCTGGACCTGAATGCTGTTCCACACCTGCCATCTGTCTGCCAATGCCTAATTTAAATAATTCTATCAACATCTATTCACTGACTTTGCCAGCATGCTTAACCCTTACAGCGCTGAAGGTCAGTAACATCCTCTAAAATAAGCAAGTCCTGTGGCACTTTTAAAGACTATCAAATTTATTTATTGTATGACCTTTCATGGGAGAAAATCCCGCTTCGTCAGATGCTTTGAAGACTACACTGAGGTTCTGAACACAAGAACATGTATCTGCAACATGCTGACCTCCACCCATGACAAGCAGGTAGGTTTTCCTGAATCCTCCATCCCCTGACCTCCACCGACACCTAGCAAGCAGCCCAATCTAATTTCACTCTTCCAGCAACTGGAATCATTACCTCTGGCCTAGCCACTGAGACCTCCCCTCCAGTTCACATCAATAACCTTTCTTCAATCCTTTACGCATAGAGTTCTTACGCCTCCTAGCATCTTACCAGCCCACTCAGCAAATACTGTTAACTGGTGCCCAGGAGAACCTCACAATGGCCTCCTCAGAATAGGTGTCTACAGGCATGTGGCAATTTTCCAAAAAGAAACTATTTTTTGAAGTTGAATGGACCCATCCTACACATACCCCATCATGATACTTTGAAAGCTTATTTTATGTATGTTTACATGAGGTATAATGTGGAGCTGCCAAGTGGTGCCATGAGCCTGTAGATAAGGTGAAACAATGGGACTCGAAATGAGGAAGTGCCATTTTGTGAACAATTCCAGAAACACTGCAACAAAACTATGTTTAGGTTTTCTGATGTGATGTTTATTTCGTCAAAACTACTAAATGGCAATGCCTTATAAGATTTTTATTTCTTTGGCCCAGCCAAGTTCAGGTTTTTTGTTTTATTTTGTTTTTTTAAGCTATGACGCTATTAAGCATAGAGGAAAACGGCAAATATCGTTTTGCGAAATACTAACATGACATGTTTTTACATCTCACATTCTTAATTGTCAAAGCATCTCATGCATGATTACAATTGTTTTCTTTATTTTCAGTTGAAATTTGCTGACAAGATTGGTCTCACCTTGAAGGCTGTGCACAAGTAGAAGTAGAATGAGTGACTATAGTTCATACTGCGTAATGGGCAGATATTGGGGGTGTATGTGAATTCCCAATGTAAGGCTGCCCCATAACACAGGATGCAATCTGCTCTGCAGAAGGTTTTAATCTCTAATTACCTACGCAGGCAGTACTAATCACTGAAATATTCAAATTCCAAAGGGGCAGCCTTGTTAGTCTAGTCCAGCAAAAGAAGCAAGGAATCCTGTGGCACTTAAAGACTATTGAAGAAACTAGGTTTTTTTTAATTCAGGGACATTAGGCACAGGGCTGTGTTAGAGCTGGCAATAAGCTTCATATTGGGTTTCAGCCAAAGTGCTTGCAAAACAAATGGCCATTTTGATACTCACATGTAGATTTAATTTATATCTAATTTTGCACAAGTCTCTATAGTTGCAGAAAATGAAAAGTACTGGTAGCAGTGTCGGTAAAGACTAGCAACATACTTTCAAGTTTGACATCCCTTGGGAAGTCACAATATATGAAGGCATGAAGGATATACACCCCTTAAAGCTTACATTGAAGACTCAAAGAGCAGAAGAGGGTTTGTAGAGCTGACCTAAAGAAGCCAGCCCTTGCCAGATGAACCCTTACAAGACACATCCTGAGTGAATTTGCAAAATCTATGAGGAAAAGAAGTGGCACGTAATAAACAGTAGTGAAGACAAAAGCTCACAAGTCCTTGCCCCTGTACTGAAGAACATGTTACAGCTCTTACCAGCCAAGTCAGCAGTGATATGACAAACCCATCTGACTCACCCAGAAGCGTTTACAAACAAACACTGACTGCATGTAACAGATGTACCAGAGTCTCTACAGAAAACAGCAGATGTTGGTGAAGAATAAATGGACAAATTTTTGAGAGGCGCATTTAATTCTCATGGGACTTCCCTTCTCAGTCAAGAAATGGGGCATCAGAACACTTGTTGACATGGCCAAGAGGCCCAGATTTCAGTCTGGCAAAGGAGGGACAATCCCAGCAGCTATCTGTCCAGAACCTGTTTCCCGCAAAGTGCTGTCCTTCGCAAGTGATAGAGATGATGTGTCAGGAGCAACCGTTCTGCATCACCCAACGGGACCTGAGCCTGTGTCCCTCTGCCATGCCGATGCAACAATAAGCAAACAAGCTGAATTAGGGCATCACTGAAAAAAATCCAATGAAAACAACAAGTACATCAGAGATGTTGTGGCTGTGATACAAACAATGCCTAGAGACAAAATTCCACATATTTGGTGAACTGGCTGTACAGTTCTTGAGGCTGTAATTTTAAGTGGTCATGGATTCTGGTCTATGCCCAGCCTGTAACCAGTTTACTGACAGTGACCCTTTAACGGTCTGGGTCCCAGGGACCCACACAGTACTTCAAGAACAGGCCCACGGCCTCCAAGACTCTAAGACTTGGCCTTTAGTATCAGCAAATCCCACCTCACTTTGTGGCTCCTTGCAAGCAGATCCAGCCAAGAAAGACTCCTGCATCATCTCTGATCTGATGGACAACAGCGTAATGCATGGTGAACGTATTCTCTGATGACCAAGTTGGGGCCTTGCAGATCTCTTGCATAGGGACATGTGCCAGGAATGCTGCCAATGAGGCCTGTGCCCTTTTGGAGTGTGCTATCAGCATCAGTTCAGTAAACAATGGGATGGATCCCGATTGCAGACTTGTGTGTCGCCTTTTGGTTCACCTTCGGAATGACTGCTTGGATCTTGCCCTGGTTAGGCAGAAGCACTCTATGCCTACTGTTCCTGCCCCTCTCCCTGGGGTACTCCTGTCTCTGGCCTGGTAAAACCAAGGAGTAGACTGAGACATAACATGTTTCCTCTGAGTGCTTGGAGTGTGCAGACCCAAGGAGTTCAGCATCATCCTAGAATCTGTCAGGCTGTGCAACTTGAATTCAGTTTTTTTAAGGAAATGTTGCACCTCTGGGGGGAGGCCAGACACCTGCAGGCAGGAGATCTCCTCGTTGTAATTGCTGAGGACATAGTACGTTTGGTAGAGTTTGCCACATCCAAGGTTGTCTGCAGCAATGTTCTCTCCAAGATCTTTTCCCCCTCAACAGCTGTGGTGAATTCCTGTGTGGAGTCAGCAGGGAGCAACTCCCTGAATTTTATAACAACCTCCCAGGAGTTAAAACGGTAACAGGTTAAAATGACCTGCTGGTTGGCTATGAGAAGCTGGAGCCATCCAGTAGAATATACCTTTCTTCTGAAGCAATTCAGCTTCTTTGAATCCTCTGACTTGGGCACCGGTGCCTGTTGTTCCTGTCTCTCCTCATTGTTCACCACCAACCACCCCAGCTGTGGGTGCATGAAGAGGTCCTCATGTGCGGTGGTTGGGGAGAAATACTTGTGCTCTATTCCCTGAGCCATTCGGGAAGAGATACAGGAGTCTTCCACATTAGCTTAGTGGTGGCTGGAATTGTTTTAATCAGAGGGAGGTCCACCTAAGATGGCCCCTCTGGAATCAGGACACCTACCACTGAGTCCTCCGACTCCCACACCTCCTCAGCTTAGAGGTTTAGGTTTTTTACAGCCTCCTCAGCAGCTTGGGCTCTATTATCCACCGAGGGGAAGTAGATGCAGTTCCTGCTGCTGCTGCTTCTTTAGGCAACAATGATGATGATACCCTGGGAAAGACAGGGTCCTCATGCCCTAGAGTTCCCCTGGAGCCTCCCTCCCAGTACTGGAGTCCTTGTCAGTCCTGGGTTCCATGCCAGAATCTGCTCTCTCTTTGGCACTATGGTCGTCACCCCTCCCAGACCACAGAGCAACAGGTGCAGTGCGAAGACCTTGAGCTCTGTAAGTGGAAGGCAACAGAACATGGCCTCCTGGATGAGGACCCCTGCACCTGGTGATAAGCAAGTCCAAATAGTTCAAAAGCGCCATTACAGCATCAGCTACTGAGCCTGCCATGATCGCATAAAAAGGTTCTGCCTTTGCTCTGGCCTTTGGTGACGCCCCTGAAACTGGCTCTGGCTGTGCATGGGTGCACAGGATTCTGCCTCTGAGTCAGCTGGGTGTAACTGAGACCACAAGGAGGCCATGGCAGAGAGCAGTGGAGTAGGTCTGGGGAGCAATGCTGATGTGAGGGCAATCCTGGGCATGCCATAGCAGGCTCACCTTTAACAACGTAGCTCTTCATATTTTCCAAATGTTGTGAAACATGAATTCATCTGCCAAAGATCCCTCTCAGGTCGGGAAGGCAAAGAATCTATGATTTAAGCCAGGTGAGAAGAGGTCAAGATTTCTTCATTGCATTTCCAGCTTAGCTGCTGACTTGCCATATGATCTTGGCCAAATCTTCCCACTCCTTTGTGTGTCACGCTATGAGCCACTGAAAAACAGGGCTGGCCAGTTATGCTTATTTTCACATGTCAGAGGGGATATTTTTGTAAAACATCTAAAGGAGCTCAGATGAGCTGCACGAGTGGTCAGAGAGACATTTTCAGTATTGAAAATACTCTAGGAGAGATCCCCCCTCCCCTGGTCCACCTCCTCAGCCCCTGAGCAGCATTGAGTGGGGTCAACTCTGGGCTGTGACACAAGCCAAAGCCCGCCCTTGGGAGGCTGCTGTAAGTTACTGTCTTGCCTCTGGACAGCCCACAGTCTAAGCACTACAAAGATGGCTTAAACCATTTTTAGCCCACATCTGCCCGGACTAAATCAGACTGTTCCTTTCTACCAGCACAATACACTTGGCATGAGTTCACTATTACCCTGGAGCGAAGAAAGACCACTATTGAATCAATGCCCAACACCCTTCCAGCAGCATCAAGCCTTTCTTTGGCAGTTTCTACCAAAGTACAGATAAGATCTAAGTGTATTTAGTTTAAGGGTGCTATATTGATCACAGAACCAAGTGGCCTGGATGCAAGCACAAGTGTTAAAACTATTACCAATATATGTCAAATAAAAAATGACCTGCCTGCAGAGTTTCTGAGTCAGCACTGCTGTGGGCCCCATTTTGAATTTCCTGACTTTTACGTGTTTAAATGCTCAACCCTAATTCTCATTGTCATACTTCTCTGATTCCCCCTTCCTCAAGAGCTAGAAACTTCATAGCTGTACTAAAGTTACAGAGGAGCTGGGCACGTTTATTCTAAACTGCTATTTTCAATTGCTTATCATTTTACAATGAGAGTGTCTCTCGGCTGAAATTTCTTAACTTTGATGTAATCACAAAGATTACTACATACTAAACACCATAAAGTGACATAAGCATAAAAAACCCAATTACCCCAATCCTGAGCAAACTGTGTACCACTTGAATCCCAACAGAAACCTGAGCAGCTTAAAAACTGCTCTAGAATACAGCCACTCCCCATGTGTCTTAGGGGGTGGCATGGTAACCAGAGATCACTAGGAGCACTAGCAGCACCTCTCCTCAGCTGAAGAAAAGAATGCTATACTGCCTGTTCCCCACAGGGGTGACTTTCCTAGGTCCAGCTACATCATGTGCACGACACTTTGGTTGGATGGCATGGCGGAAAGTGGCCTAAACAAAGAGGAGAATCTGAGCCACTGAATTTCCAAACACTCTTCTGTTTGGGTTTGCACTCATAAATCAAACTTGGCCATTCTGCCTTGGCATGGACCCGTTCCTCCAGGAGGAATGTGATTCTTGCTAAATTCCTAAAAAATTCAGTTTTGAAACAATTCAAGTCATGAATTTATGAAAATGTTGCATAAAGCGTACCCAGAACAGCCTTTTTCTGACCAACTTCAGCGCAAACTTTCCAGCACACTACTCCCATTGAGAGTGAGGAATTCCCTCTCTTGTGTCAGTCTTAGTCTAATGCTCAAATATTCATTTCACTTCAAACACCTCTTCTCTGCCAATACTCTTATTCCCCTCCTCTGCTGCCGGACCTGCCTTTCCTGACACCACCCTGCCCCCCTGCTCAGTGCTCTTGTTACTGGGTCCCATCTCCCCATCACTGCTCTTGTCAGTGACACCTGTGCCGCTACCCTTCCCCAGAAATCTCCCATGTCCGCCCCACAGCCTCCTTCTGGAGCATGGTCTCATGCCAATGCACCAGCTTCTTGTTCCTTTCTCAGCGACGTGCCTCCCACCGCTGTATGAGCAGAGCACTGATGGTGCTACAGACATAGCCCTGTGCAGTCTGGATTTTACTCCAGTCACAAGCAGAAAGGGTTCTCCATTTAGCTTATGAACTTCTCCCTTCTATTTGTGCTAGCTATATCCTCACCTCATCCTTTTTTAATTCTGTGCAGTCCTGTGGAGCTGCTTACTTCGATTTACACATTTGGGTTTTCTTCATGTTTTTTTAACTAAATGAAAGGAGCACAGCAACATGCCAACCCTGGACTTCAGAAAAGCAGACTCTGATTCCCTCAGGCAGCTGATGGGCAGGATCCCTGGGATCTGACTGTATTTTAAAGAAATCATATGGCTGGCACAAGAACAAACCATCCCAATGTGCACAAAGGTGACCAGCCTGGATTAACAAAGACATCTTAGGTGAGCTTAAACACAGAAAGGAAGCTTCCAAGAAGAGGAAGCTTGGCAAGATGACTAGAGGGGAGTATGAAAATACTACTCAAGCATGCAGGAGTGAAGAAAGGCAAAATCACAATTGGAGTTGCAACTAGCAAGTAGGGCTGGCTCAAGTGGCTTTGGTGCCCTGAGCCAGCTTCCAATTTTCACCAGCCCCCCGTGCCCCAGTGTTGGAAGGCAGGGGGCAGAACCCGGCCTCCACTCCAGACAGGCTCACCCCACCCCCAGGGCAGGGAACAGCTGGCCCAGGTGCAGAGCGATAAAGCCCAGCAAATCCGCAGATATCCGCATTATGTCCACATCCACAGATAGAACACGGATATCCACGGACCATTTCTTGTGGCTGCAGATCAGACATGGATCCACATATTTTTATCTGCACAGAGCTAGAGCCCTACAAATATGCGGATATCCATGGATATCTGCATTATATCCGCATCCGCGGATACGACAAGGGTATCTGCAGACCGTTTCCTGCAGATGCAGGTCGGATAAGGATCCACGTATTTGTATCTGTGCAGGGCTCTACAGAGCAAGCCCACCCAGAGACCGGGACCTGCTCTCTCGTCCCTCCCCAGAGCCAGCTATTCCTCCCTAGGCGAGGGGTGGGGGCAGCCCAGGGGTGGGATGAGAGATCAGAGCTCACCCCATGGGCTGGCCCACTCCACTCCTGGGGGACAGCGACTAGTTGGGGAGGGGCAGGAGCAGGGGGGGGTTGCCCAGCTTTTGGGCCAGCCCGCCCTGCCCCTGGTACAGCGTCACGGCCTCCCAAAGCAAATGACTCTGCAAGCCAGGGCCTCATTTGCTTATGGGTCAAACCGACCCTGCTAGCCAGGGACATGAAGGGCAACAAGGAGGGTTTCTACAGGGACGTTAGTAACAAGAAGGTTAATGGGCCCCTTACAGAAAAGTGGAGCCTACCTAGTGACAGATGATGTGGAAAAAGCTGAAGTACTCAGTTCTTCTCTTGCCTCTGTCTTCACAGACAAGGTCAGCTCCCAGACTACTACATGGAGCAGCACAGAATGGGGAGCAGGTGAGCAGCCCTTAGTGGTGACAGAAAGGCTGGACATGCACAAGTCCATGAGACCTTGTGCAATGCATTCAAGGGTGCCTTAGGCAGATGGCACATGCGATTGGAGAGACACTGGCCATTATTACTGAAAACTCATGGGAAGAGGGGGGGAGGTCCTGGATGACAGTCAGAAGGCAAATATAATGTCCACTGTCAAAAAACAGAAGGAGAAATTTGGGAACTATAACCCAGGCAGCCTATACTTTGGTCCCTGGAAAAATCATAGAGCAGGTCCTCAGGGAATTTATTTTGAGGCACTTGGAAGAGAGGAAAGCAACCAGAAAGTTAGACTGGATTCACCAAAGGCAAGTCATGTCTGACCAACCTGATTGCCTTCTATGATGAGATGATTAGCTTTGTGGATGTGGGGAAAGCAGTACATGTAATATATCCTGACTTCAGCAAAGCTTTGGATGCAGTTTCCCATGGTATTCTTATCAGCAAGTTACAGAAGTATGAGTTGGATGAATGGATTACAAAGTAGACAGAAAGCTGGCTAGATCAGTGGGCTCAAAGGGTAGTGACCTAGGGCTCACTGTCTAGTTGGCAGTCTGTAACAAGTGGAGTGCCCCAAGGGTCAGTGCTGGGGCCAGTTTTGTTCAACATCTTCATTAATGATCCAGAGGATGAGGTGGAAGCATCTTCAACAAATTCATAGGCGACACTTCACTGGGCAGAGTGGTAAATACACTGCAGAGCAGGGTTAGAATACAGAGTGACCTAGACCAGTTGCGGTACTGGCCAAAAAATATGAAGAAGTTCAAGTAGGAGAAATGCAAGAGTCCTGCACTTAGGACAGAAAAATCACATGCACTGCTACAGACTGGGGACCAACTGCCCAGGCATCATTGCTGCAGAAAAGGACCTGGGGGTTACAGTGAACAAGAAGCTGGAGATGAATCGACAATATGTCTCAGCTGCCAAGAAGGCTAATGTCATATTGGGCTGCATTTGTAGCAGCATGGCCAGCAGATGAAGAGAAGCCATTATTTCCCTCTGTTCAGCACTGGTGGGACCACATTTGGAGTGTTGTGTCCAGTTTTGGGCCCCCCACTACAAGAAGGATGGGGACAAACAGGACAGTATCCATCAGAGAGCAACAATAATGACTAGGGAGCTGGAACACATGACTTCTGAGGAGCGGCTGAGGGAACAGGGCACGTTTAGTGTGCGGAAGAGAAGAATGAGGTCGGGATTTGGTAGCAACCTTCCACTACTTGAAGGGATGCTACTAAGAGAAGGGAGCTAGGAAGTTCTCAGTGGTGGAAGGAGGTGGTGGAATCTCCATCTCTGGAGGTGTTCAAGTCCCAGCTGGACAAAACACTGACTGGGATGATCTAATGGGAGTGGTCCTGCTTTTTTTGGCAGGGGGTTGGACTAGATGACCTTGTGGGGTCCCTTCCAACCCTATGATTCTATGATTCTATGGTGCCAGATGACAGAACAAGAAGTAATGGTCCCTAGCTGCAGTTGGGGGCGGGCGAGGTTGGACAAGGTAAAATCTTTCTCACTAGGAGAGTGGTGAAACACCAGGATGGGAGGTGTAGGTATCTCCACAGTTAGAGGTTTTTTCAGGAGTGGCTTCACAAAAATACCTGACTGGGATGATTTAGTTGGCGTTGGTCCTGCTGTGAGCAGGGGTTGGTCTAGATCCCTCCTAAAACCTGTTCAAACTCTAATCTTCTAGGAATCAGTGACAAACATCTCTAATGTCAGAAAAGTATCTCATGTGCAAGAGAAGCGTGTCCACGCATAAGTCCACCATCCTCCTCAACTCAGGCCTCCCATTTGCCCTGCTGTCCATGAGCACTCCTCCTCCTTTACTTGTCCCTGTAAATATGCCTGTCTCAACATTGACAAGTTGCCTTATGCACACCACAGCCCCAGCTGTACTGCTGCATTCCCCATCAAGATCTATTTCTCCTCCCCACTTTCTTTCATTTCTTTTCTGTTGGACTCATCTTTCAGGCTTCAATCTCCTTTCATCTCAAGTACTGTATCTCTCTTCTCCTGCCTTCCCTTTTCCAGTTCTCTAGCATATGCAGGAAAGTACTGCTTCTGCCTACTCGGAAGTTCAAAGACACCCAAGAGATAAGCACCCCTTCCTTCAAACAATTTCACTAGCTCTCCGCTAATTGCACTATCCAGTGGACTTTCCATGATCACACCCCTCCTCATAGTCCCTTCGTACAATATCAGTGAAAAAGACCTCTCCTCTGAAGCTCCTGCCATCTGGAACAGCCTCCCTGGATCTCAGCATCCACTTCAAATCTCACCTTCATGCTTCTCTCTTTTCCCTGTCTTCCTTACGACTGACTGCTCCATGTCAGTCATCCTATAAAGTACATACACTGCTCTTTATGACAAACTCCATCATGCATTTGGGGAAGGACACTGTCTGTGCAAAATGCTATGCAAAATAAAGTTGTATGATGTGGTATTTACCGCAGCTCCCATGAAAAGGTCATCTCTAGTGCCGTCCAACATGCACTTCCCCTACTCTGGGACTCTGCCAAGGCTCCACATGACAATTTCCTTTAGCCAGTCTCTCCCACCGACTCTGCAAATTGCAAAGAGACAGAAGGCAAAACAAAAAACTGAAATCTAACCCCTCACCATCCCTGTGCAATAGAACATTGTCCCAGCTCCCACCCGCTCAGCTGCCCATCTGTCTATGTCCTTAGCCAAGGTGCCACTGGAGCTACATAACGCGCGCACACAAAGATATTGCATGCGACTCTGGCCTACTCCTGCACTAGGGGACACAGATCTACCTACCCATGTGCAGCACCAATTCTATGCACCTGACTGGTTGACAGGCAGAGCTTTCAAAACACATCATCTGGAAACTTGGCCTCACAGTCTCCACAGCAGTGTTATCTTGGCTGCAGCACCAGTACTGAAATCAGCTGGCTACTGTTCATGCTGTTAACAATACAACTACAGGAATTGATTCAGGGGACTCTTATTGCCTGCCTCCTACAAGACATCACAGAGAGTAGCAAAGGCCCCTTCTGGCTCCGGAATCTAAGAATCGAATGAGATTCTGCACTTCTATAGGATCTGCCATTCAAGGCGCTCAAAGTGCATCACCATCTCCTGTCAGGAATGTCAAAAAAATCATTTCACTCATCAATGAAATACAGCCACTGCTTGGGTAGACTACAGCTGCTGGTTAGCAGCACATGCTCCTTAGGGGTTTAGCATGAGAAGTGAAGAAGAAAGTCACCTTAGGTAAAAACAACAGAGGGAATTTAGAGAGGCGGACTACAATTATCCAGACTCGAGTTTAGTGAGGATGACAACCCCACCTCCATGCTTCTTGTGCTGCCCCGTACCTTTCAGAGGAGCTCCCCTAAACAGTTACCTCATTATCTTCCGTCAAATCCCTCCTCAAAACTCTCCTTACCATGAGGCCTACAAAACAGGTGACAGGTGACAACAGTTAGGCTGTTGGTGTGCAGAGCCCATGGCCCATCTTGAATGATTCACTTGCAATCCCCTATGCGTCTCTATCCATCTGTTGTCTTTTGTCTTATACTAGATTGTCTGCTCTTTGGAGCAAGGACTGTCTCTTTGATCTGTGTTCCTACAGCGCCTCAGGCAAAGGGGGCCTGGGCCATGGCTGGGGCTCCCGGTACTGCGGTAATACAAGTAATAAACCAGTAGCAGTCCTTGAAAGAGATCATTTGTATGCTCTCCATTCCTCATCTGAGCCTGATCCTTTTGCACTGCCTTAGAGCCCTCTTGCATGTAAAGACCATGGAGGCCACCCTGAGATGTCAGAGAGGGACTCACTGCACAGCTTCCCAGGGGCAGAGTTTCAGACTCAAAACCCTAGGCAATTACCAGAAATGTTTATAGCACTGATCTTTCACATGTGCATGTAAAACGCAACCCTGACTCTAGCAACCGGCTTCACAACTCCATGAGAGCACTTGGAAAAGCAATACGACTTCTTTACCCAAACACTGAGATCACCTGAAACATCAGGCTTTTTAACACACTGGCACAAAGGAAACTAAAGGATCTCAGCAGAAAGTAACCACCCAATAAATGTTGTTCTTTAAGAGTGTCCCCTTAACACACACATCCTCCCACTGCTACTGAGCTTCAAGAATTTCCAGAAAGCACAGCCCACTGTTTGGCCAGGCTTATACAAGAACTTTATTCTAGAAAGCTGCCCTAAACTAAACCCCAAATTCTTGGAGAAACAGATCTCCAAGACAGACAGGAAGGCAAGTGGGATGTGTGAATATAGGCAGAGAGGATAAACAGCTGGATAAAACATGGCACTGGGACTCAGAAAGACTATGCTCAACTCCCAGGTCACCCACAGACTTCCTTCATGGCTTTAGTTCAATCTTGACACTTCAGTTCCCCATCTGTAACAGAGATGGCACTTTCCTTCCTCACAGAAACAATGTGATGATAAAATCCTCTAATGAATGAGAGCTCAGATACCATGGTGATGAGGAATATGTCATGCCTAGATTGGCTATAAAAGTATTCTCTCTCTCCTGCCCTTCCTCAAGACAGCTCTTCATACTCATGCTGAGGGAGATGTGGTCCAGCTTGCAAAACAAAATGTAGAAAAGTGAACCAAGGCACTCTAATTGAAGAAGAATGTACAACTGTCCTCTCAAAGCAAGGAACAGTGTCTTGGATGCCCAGATGAGAAGGCAGATGTGGGAAAAAAGAACAGTTACTAACCCTCTGTAATTAATGTTCTTTGAGACGTGTTCCTCATATCCATTCAAAGTGCCATCTGAATTGATGCCTTCGTGGCTCTCTGTATAGGACCCTGCAAACCTTCTGCCTCTTCGGTTCCTTCTTGCCAGTTGGTTCCAACGAAGTGCTAGGCAGGTGAGTCTTGGAAAGGACTTGAACATTGCATCGCAAACAAAACCAGTTACAGGGAATTAGTAACTCCCCCCCACCTGTTTAACTTTAATAATTTGAGTGCTTGTTCATGTCAATTCCAAGTAGTTTACTCCCAAGCCAGACTGTAAGAAGTGTGGTTGGAGCTCAAAAAACCACAGATTGAGGCACTGCTCTGTCAAAAACAGCATCTTTGGCATCCTGGGTAATAGCACAGTGTATGGTGAAGGTGTGGACAGATGACAAAGTTGCCACTCTACAGATGTCCTGGATTTGTAATTGGGCCAGGAAAGCTGCTCTTTTTGGTGCTGTTATCAGTCAGACCCTGGTCACATCTTGGCAGGAGCTGGCGGGGCTGTGCCCTCAATAAGCCCTGACGCCATCTCAAATGTCTCGGTCACAGAGACAAGCTGCAACTTCTCTTCATGCTTGTCTCTCTGTATCGAGTCCAGTGAACCTGGACTCAAACAAACCCCTCCTTTGCTCAAGCCTTGAAGTGCTGACAATCTTGGCATCAGTGAGCATCCACTGCCCATTTGCTTCTGCTGTTTCTTGGCACCACAGAGTGGGAAAAGTGCCATGTCTCTCCCACATCAAGTCCTTCAGTGCCAGGAGTCTCTGCATGCGGGGCCCTTCCTCAGTGCCACTTCCCTTATCAACGCTATCGTTTACTCCTTACAAGCTCTGTTCCATAGGGCTGAGGGCTGATTCCATCAGCACACATTTGAATCTCTGGTGTTTTTCTTTCTGTGTCTGGGGATGGAAGCTTCTGCAGATCTTGCACTGATCCCATTAGTGAACCTCTCCTAGGCATTTAGGCAAGATGAGTGGGAATCGTCCCTGGGCACAGGCTTCTTACAGGCCCCACAGAGCTTGAAGCCAAGCATGTCCTTTCCTGGATAGCTCTTCAAAGCATCTGACAAAGTGGGATTTTCTCCCACGAAAGCTCATGCGATAAATACACCTGTTAGTCTTTAAGTGCCACAAGACTCCTTGCTTTTTTTACATTCCTGGATAGGGAGAGGAAGAAACCAATGAGCAGTAACTATTCCTATTTTAAGACAATGCTAACTTATTAACTACTTATGGGTACTTCTAAAAGACAATGAGGAAGCTTGCAAAGCAACAGAGCTATGTTCCAGAAACACCCCAGGAGGTAAGAAGGAAGTGAAGAGGAGGAGAGTCGGCAGGGCTTTATATAGGGAGCCATGAAGGCACCAACCCAGTGGGCACTAGAACTGATTGTACAGGCACCAGTAGGGGGAATACTTTCCAGTGAACTGCGTACACAGCGTGCACATACCTATTTGGAGTTGACATGAGCAAAAACTCAAAGAAGAACTCCAGGTAGGCTTCCCAGAAAGCTCTCAAATGGAAACATTATGGAGGCATGCCAGAATATCCTCATTAGTCTGAATACAGCCAGTTCCAAGACCAGAAGCTACGGAAACCTTAGCTAATGTTTAACAGGTCTCATGGCATAGGCTGTGACTAAACTATAGCTTATGTCAACATAAGTTATGTTGCTCAGGGGTGTGAATTAGCCGCCAGCCTAAGCCACATAATTTATGTTGATTTACCTGATGGTGTGGACAATGCTATGTCGGTGGGAGAGCTTCTCCTGGCAACACAGCTACTCCAGTCCCTGTGAACAACAGTAGCTAAGCCAATAGGACAGCTCTTTCCTGTCAGGTTAGAGTGATTACGGGCAAAGCCGTCCTTTGGGGCGGGGGGGCAGAAGCGGCAACCGCCCTAGGCCCCCCGCTTTGGGGGGGCCTCGCGCTTTTGGGGGATCCCATGCAGCCGGCTGGAGTAAAGAAGCAGGGAGCTTTTTCAAGCTGTGGGACTAGGGAGCAGCTCCAGCTGATCACGGAAGGTGGAAGGGAATTGGGATAGGCAGCATTTATTTACAACAACTCTTCACTTAAGTAGCCACCTTCCCACAACTGCTCCCTGAGGGGAAGAGAAAGGGCAAGTGTTGAGATAAAACTTATGGAGCCAGCCTCATTCAAGCAAACAGGGACAAAGTCAGGAGAATGGCACATCCCCAACCTTTACAAATCAGGACCTTCTCTTTGAATTTACATCATCATCTCCAGAAAGCATTTGAGATATTACGGAACTTTTTTCCTTCTACACTTAGCAAGAGTTTTCAGTCTTCAAGGATGTCTTTTTGAGCAAACTTCTCTGTGCAGATAATGATCTATTATACCTGAGAGAGAAGACCCCAGGCTAGCACTTATATGGCAATACTGGGTGTTTAGGGGTTAATGGCCATCAATCAATACATTAAAGAAGTTTTTTGTCCTTCCTTCTGCATTGTAAATATGCCCCATTGTCACTGATTGCAGTCAGACCACCAGTTCCAAAGCATGGCAAAGAGGAAAGCAGCTATTTGGGTTTAGTTTAGCGAAACAACAAAGGAATCCTGTCGCACTTTTAAAAGCTAACAAACAAATAAATTTGTTAGTTTTTAAAAGTGCCACAAGATTCCTTGTTTGTTTTACATCAGGGTATTTGAGAGGAGGCCAAAGGTCCCTTGTTTCTTCCTCTCATCCTCAAACAGTACCTGAGTTTCATTACTTAGATCACCTGCAAAGCAATAAGGAATGTACGAATACATATATTAAAATAAGATGGAAAAGGAGAGAGTCAGGAGGCATAAAGGAAATAACATATATTAGACGACTGGAATCTAGTGCTTTAAGGTGAGAGAGGACCTGGATTTATTTCTTGATATCATCAAAAAATAGCATCTCTCTATCTCTGAATTTTCAGTTTAATAAAAACTTGATCTAAGAAAAAATATTAAACTTGTAAAATTGTGTGCCCATCTTGAACAGAAAACCAGAACCACAAAGAGGGGTACCTCCAGATGCTCCTGTCCATTTGGCTGTGAGGTTGATGAAACATCACCATGACACATTCGGTATTGCCTACCCCAAACATCAAAAAATAGTCACAAGTCTGGCTTAAATATATCATTAAAACTCACTTAAAAATAAAGAGATGTTTAAAGAAATAATAAACAGGAGGGAGCTATTTTCTCTGATTTCTGGGTTTTGAGCCTTTAGGATAAAGTCAGGTCATGCTTTTCTGCCTCCCTCTGCAACATTTTAGCCTGAGGACTAGAAATTTATGATTTTATTAAAGAAAAATTGTGACACTGCCAGTATTCCCTCTAAGCTGATGATGCAGCTGAACAAGTTATGGGTGCACTTGGTGAGCCCGTGGACAGCAGGGAAGAAGCCTGTTGGGGCCTGGAGAAACAGCAGGGAACTTGCCCAGCTGCATCATCAGCTTAAAGGGAACACTGCAAAGTTTAAAATGGGGGGGGCCCTGCACAAACTGATTTGCCCTGGGCCCTGCTCCCCCCCTAGGGACGGCCCTGCTTCCAGGACCTTTCTTTCCATCCTGGCATTGTCTCTCCTCTCCTCTCCTTCCTCTGCCAGTTGGACCCATCGCCAGTGCCTGGGGGGTGAGTGGGGACCCCGCAGAGGGTGATTCAGCCAGGGTCCCGCACCCCCTTAGGGACGGCCCTGATTACAGTACATTACAGAGCTGACAGCTGCTGCTCCCACATCACTCTTTAGTGTAGCCACAGCCATACCCTAATACAATCAGACAGCTGTGTGGGGACGCCCGGCCCCAGAGTGACTTCCAAAGAGTACAAAATTTCAGTCATTTCCTAAGCATATTTGTGCTATGCAATAAGACCCCAGAGCTCTTAAAGCATCCAGGCCATGCACTCTAATCGCATAGGACAGGAATGAAAATCTGGGGAAGAACACTTGGAGACTGATGAGCTCTTCCTGTGGAATTAGATACCACTTTTGAAATCATTTTGGTGTGAGGGCACTGGAAAATTTTGCCTGTGTGAAATACAATGAAGGGAGGATCAGCCATCGAAGCTGGAGCTCATTCACTCTTCTGAGAGATGGTACTGCAATCAGAAGAGCTGCTTGTAGTGAAAGCAGAAATAAAGACTGCATTTATTACTTAATCCACACTAGGCTGAGATCCTATGTCAGGAATCACCAGCAGGAAAGAATACTTTCAACAGTCCTCTTTTAGCTGGAGAGCAATATGCTAAGACTGCAGACAAGTGCAAGCTGTTAAACATGGGAAGAGGCTAAAAGACCTTAAATACAGTAAACAGTCCACAAGAGAGGATATGGTGCAGCAGAATATGGAGATAAGTGGTGATCCACTGAGCCCTTTGAAAGCCTTCTCCTCATTTGCAAACAATATCTCTGACAGGGTTTCCTGGGCTGTACTATGATTCAAGCTGAGAATGGGAAAGACTGCAGGTCAGCATTAAGGATAAAAATAATTCGTAGATTTTTGTGGCCAGAACAGACTGCTAAAATCCCCTAATCTGTCCTTCTATACCGCACAGGTCAGAGACTTTTACTCTAGTCAGATTTCCTACCTCACAGAAGATAGTGATTTTCACTCAGGGATTGCTACACCTAGTCGAACAATTTATGCTGAAAGAGCTGGTCTTTTAAAAAGACATCCCTTGGTAATGTTATCTAGTGGTTAATTACCCTATTGTGAACAATTTGCATGTATTTCCAGCATGAGCCTCATTAACTTAAGCATCCAGCCATTAGATCTTGTTCTGCCTCTGTCTGATATACTGAGTGCTCTACTATCCAAAATCTTTCTCCACTATAGGCCATGGCTGAAATTGCCTCTCAACTGTCTCTTTGATAAACTAAACAGATGTAGCTCCTCTGGCCTCTCATCGTCAGGCATCTTTTCTAGACCACAAATCATTCTTGTCATCCTTTTCTGAGCTCTCTCCAGTCTGTCAACATTCTTTTCAAAGTGCTGATCCCAGAATGGACTACGCGCAGGGGTGTCCACCCTTCCTGGGTGAGGGGCCACTTTGCAATTCTTTTCTCACTCAGGAGCTGGTGAGCAAGTCGGGGGTTTTTCTACATTCTTGGCCCCACGCAGCCCACATAACTGCGTACGGTGGCTCCGCAGGCTGGATAAGAGCCTTTGGGGGGCTGGATTCTGCCCTGCTGTCCACAGGTTGGATAGGGTCTCACGGATACACCAAAGAATTATGTCAGCCCTTTCTGCCCTAGCATCGTAATAGCACTTGTTTTCAGTGGGTCACATACAATGATCCCCAAGTTTATTAGTCACTGATTTCCAGGCTACAGTGTCCCACTTGGGCTGTGGTTCCTGCATTCTTTGTTCTTAGATGTTAGGACCTTGCAGGCAGTTGCTCTACAGTCGGTGGAAAAGCTTATCTTCCTCAGTTCAGCGCTCTGACTATGCCAGTAAGAGTTAAGGAGGTGTCCCCAGGGAGCCAGGAGATTTCTGTACTAGATGTGGAGAAGTGGGAACCCTCTGCTAGGTTAGTAAGGGAAGACAGGGGTGTTGACCCTCTTTCTTTTCTATTTGGGTGATGGGACACGGGTGGGTGATATGGGGTAGAGCCACTAGGGGGCAGGGGGGTCGTGTTTAGGGAGCCTGTACGTGGGACCCCCCCGCTGGTCACACTGGATTCAGCTGGTTGGACCAGGGGGTGGAGAGGTGGGCAGAGCGAGGAGGGGAACAAAGGACCAGGGGAAGGAGGGACTAGAGGGAAAATGGGGGTCCAAGAGACAGGACCCTGCCCTGGGGTGTAGCCCTAATCCCCTGGGTGTTCGTTCTGAGGATGCTGATACCAACTGTCCTTGCTGCTGTATGAACTGGTTTGCTAATAAACCCTCTGATTGCCACACTGGCTGAGAGTCGCTGCTGATTGGGACGGCTGGGACCCTCCTGGAGGGAGGAAACCCCCTCCACGGGAGACCAGACAGAGCGAGGATCGGACCCTCTGAGCCTGGAGTTGGCTGCATGGAGCGTGGAGACCCGGGTGCTGGACGGGAGGAGACTCCACCATAGCAGAGTCCTGACTGGCTGTGGACAGAGGGGATCCAAGAGGCTTGTCTGGGGCCTCCATCACACTAGGAATGCCTGGCTGGGGCGCAAGCAGGCAGTATGATCCCAGCTCTACCTTGTATTGGTCTGACCACCAGTGGAATAGAAGAAGACGCAGAAGGCAGTCCCTTGCTCTACTGCACCAGAACACATCTGGTTCTGAATCAAATCCAAAGGCACCTTCTATGACTGTCATTGAAGGAACCCTGCCTGAACAGCAGGACCACTAGAGTTGATTTCAGAGCCATTCAGAGCGGTCCTGTTGTCTGTTCGCACATTTGCTTTCCCAGCTAAATGAAGACTCAAGGGATGTACTCAATGTGCCAAGCACCAGTCCCACAGTGGGAAGGAATGGAAGGAACGGAAAACTGCCAAGATAACTGTAAAAGAGCAGCAACCCAGGTAGAAGTAGTGCCAAGAGAGCAGCTAGTAAGCAAAAATAGCAAAGACTGCAGAAACAAAGGCTGAAAGGATGACGTAGAGACACTGGGACTTAGTCAGCTTCAGTTCTTTGGAGGATTTGTTGATGGCTGGAGTCTGCAGCCACAAGAAAGACGTCAAGCTCAGCCAACATACCGCAAAACCAAGCCAGGGGATCAGGAGTGGGCAGCAGAAGGCAAACAGTCCAGAACAGGGTGAAGCCCAGTTGTTCAGACTACTTCCTGTTCCTGCTGCTGCCTTACATAAAGCCAGAGGACCAATCAGCGCTCCAGGACTCCTCCCATAAGACTGCAGGAGAGAGGCCTCAACTGGGGTTGTGCTTCATGGGTCCCAGGTAAGCAGCATCAGCAGGCTACCAGCTGGATGGCTGGTGTGTAGCTGCTCCTCTAAAACCTGCAGACCCAGTTTCAAGACATGGGGGTCATGACATGAGTCTAGCAAAGCTAAGATTTCTGTATGCATCCAAACCACCATGTCCAGAGGATGATAAACCACAGACTACACCAAGTTTAGCCATCCCTGTAGCTTCTGGAGATGAAGCTTGGCATGCCAAGTGACATGAGACCAGAGGCAATTCTGTCTTGTTGTAGTAGAATGAGTGTTTAGTTCTACAGAAATGGCCAGCATCATCTGGAACTTCATTTATGGGAGGAAGACTTTGTTTCTGTTGAGACCAAGATCACTCCATTGAACTCTGTTTTCTACACAGGTAACAGAATTGACTTTCCCCCATTGTTGAGCAATCTTAGCACGCTCAAAGTAATTGAATCTTGGCCATACAGGACAGCACTTGGCCTCTGGGTTCAGCTTCTCACCACCCAGTTGCCCAGTAAAAGAAATATTTTAGCTTATGATTTCCTCAGGAATGCTGCCAGCACTACTCCGCACTTTGTGAATGCACAAGGGGCTGTGGACAGGCCAAATGGCAGGACAACAAACTGGTACTGGAATTAGTTGACCAAAAATGTAAGGAATTTCCTGTTACTGTGATGTGCTGCCACATGCAAATACACATCCTATAAGTCAAGGGTTGCATATTAGAGAGGTGATAATGGAACCCTGCATGACCATGCAATAGTTTATTTTCTTCAGGTATTTCTTGAGTTGTCACAGGCCTGAATTTGAGCTCCTTTTGCTTCTGGGATAAAGTAAAAGCAAAAACAAAACCTCTTCCCTGTGTGTAGCAGGGGAACCTCCTCTATGGATCCCAACTGGAGGTATGAATCAATTTCCTGCCAAGAAAAATTCCTTGAAAGAGATTTCAGAAGAAGGATGGGAAGGGAGATAAATAACCTGAAGTGTATATCTAAATTCCATGTGCTTAAAACTCACAGGTTTGTAGTGATGCAAGTCCAAATACTTAGGAAGTTGGGTAGCCTTTTGGGAATCACTGAGGTGGGGAAGATGGCAGACTAGAGACTGAATGGCTGTCTTGAATAAATGTGTCAAAGTGGCTGCTTGGAAAGCCTCAGCTAACTGGACCAACTGGCTGCTGCTGAAGGTGGGAAAGGTTTCTGATAACATTTGCTTTTCCTTCAGGCTCAGTCTTGGTGGAGAGACATAAACAAAGCAAGCTCACCTGGCTGCTGGGGGCAGAACCGCTGTTTCCTTGAGATAGGTATTAAAATGCCCAAACACTTAAGGCTAAGCCGAGAATCTGTCAGGCTATGAGGCTATGGAGTTTGCCATCAGTTACTTCAGGTTAAGAGATGGCCCTGCAAAAGAAAGATCTTGGATAAGTTGTTGGACCTGCTGATAAAGACCCAATGGCTGGAGTCACAAACATCCGCACATGGTAACAGCTGATGCCATGGCTGTAGCTGCAGAATCCACAGCAATCAAAGCAGGCTGAAGCAAAAGCCTGGCTACCAGCTTTCTCTCCTCCACCATAGCAAGAAACTCTTGTCTCGACTCTTTTAGCAACTGGTCCATAAATTTTGTAACATTGTTCTAGAGGTTAAAAATCATAGCGGGCCATCCATGATCAGAAATCCGGAGCTGCAATCCAGCTACTGAATAATGTTTCTGGCCTACAAACTTAAGCTTCTTTGTATCTTTTGATTTGGGTGTGGAAACTTGATGACCTTGATGTGCTCTCTCATTCACAACTGAGACCAACAAAGTTCCCACAGGAAAGGGGTAAAAATATTCACACACCCAAGGAACATAATACTTCCACTCAGTTCTTTCAGCTGTGAGAAGTAGGAAAGACAGAGTTTGCCACTGCTCTTTAGTGATCTCCAGAGTAGCCTTGTTTATGGGGAGCACAACTTGAGAAAGTCCCACAGATGACAAGATATCAACAAATTTCTCAGACCTCTCTTGAACCACTTGTATCTGAATATCTAAGGTAGAAGCTACCTTCTTTAGAAGTTCCTGGTGGACCCTGTAAACATCTGGCAGAGGTAAGCGCCCCTTCAACACTATTGTCTAACTGGGAGATAAAGATGAGGACCCCAGGGCTGGCTGAGGTGTAGTTTCTCACAGTTCTTGCAAGGGGCAATTCACTGGAACATTACTAAGCCTGGTACCAGCAGCCTTGTAGGAAGGACCTTGTTGTCTACAAGAGGAAGGAAAATGCGAACAGTGAAGAGATGCCCAGGAGCCAGGCAGAAACCTCCAAAGATTCCAAAATGGCCATTAATGTGGTCCAGGAGCACAATTTTTTCCCAGCCATGGGTCTTTACTGGTAAGCTAACATGGGAGCCTCTGCTGGGCACTTGGATGGAAACCACCCAGATGGGAATGATGACTAACATGATGTGGTTGCCATGCATATGAGCTGATTTCTGACTGAAGGTGAACTGCAGTTACTCAACCAAGGAGCAGCTGCTCCTTTTGTGCAAGCGGTAGGTGCCAGGAGTCCAGAGAACATGGCACGAGTGAGATTGTTGCTGTACACACAGCTGTATTAGTGTAACCAAATGCACCCATAGTACTGGCTGTGGACGTGCATCAGTAGAAAAACCTGATAAGAGGCTGTCAGCTACCAGGTGTGATGATTTTTGAACCACTGCCAGAACCAGAGAGACTCAGCATGTCGCACATACAACTTATGGGTCAGGGTCTGACTGTCAGAGTGGTCTCTCTGCTGCTCAGTCGATGGAGAGAGCACTGCCTAGGCAGACAGTGCTGCCACAGAAGACAGTCTCCATGGGGCCATGTGATAACCTGGGTAAGGGCTCCCCCCATTCACAGGGTGCTCTAGCCCACCTTTTGCCTCATGCAGGTTCTGCAGTGTCTTGCTGGGTGGTAGCACGGGCTGGGAGCCTCTCTAAGCATAGCTGACTTCAGCCCTCACTAGTGCTGAGCTGCTGCGCAGTCTTCAGACCCGTCTGGGTGTGGTAGGGTCCCACTAGCAGCCATGGAGTGGTCCTGGAGCCCCCTAGGCATGGCTAGCTCCCAGCTGTAACACAGTCCAAAAGCCCCTCTGGATGTGGCAGAGCCCACACTCATCAAGGTGGAGCTGCGCCACAGTCCTTTAGTCCCCTGGACACGGCAGAGCTCCCCAAATAGCACTGCTGAGCTGCAACATGGTTGAGAAGCCCCCAGGCATGGCACAACTCCCCCAGCAGCAGGATTTGCCTATGACACAATCCAAAAGCCCCTCTGAACACAGTGGGCTCACCAAGCAGCAACGCCAAGCTGTACCACAGTCCTGTGGCTCCTGGACATGGCAGGGCTCTGCCAAGCAATAATGCTGGTTGCAACCCCTTCAGATAGGGCTGGCTGCTGTCAGCAGTGGACTGTAGTCCCAAAGCCGTTCCAGGTGTGTTACGACATACAGACTGGCAATACCTTGCCGTATGCGATTCTTCCTTGCAGGATCTGGGAGCGAATCTCTCTCCCCTCTTGTCCCACCCTCTTCTGAGGCTCAGTGGGGCTTTTAACCCCCTCTTCCTACCAAGAAGTGGGCACCCTGTATGACAGGAAGGGACTTTTCTGGCCACTTAGGAAGCTGAGGGCTCCCTCCCTGGCGGAAAGGGCTGGTACACCCCATCAGAGGCTGGTACTGGTGCAAGAGTTAACAACGTCACGTGAGGGCCATTGGCACCAGGGTGCGCTTCAGTCTCACATGCAAGGTACCCTTCTGCTAAAGGCTGGTGCTGGGGACCCTGATCCTCCAAGCACCGAGTCATGAAATGCTGGCATCTGGTACCAGGGAAAGACACTGGCATCAAGGTTCTGCCAATCTAGGCGCGCCTTTAACCAAATCAGAAGTCCTGGAATGGCTGGATCTATCAAAGGGCACGTTCCGCACCAATCGCTCCAGCCGCTGTTCATTGTAAGGGGTGCGTTCTTCTCGGAATGTGCCCTGGGTGCCGAAATGCCTAGTGAGGGCTCCGGTGCTCAGTACATGTTCTGAATGGGGAGGCTCTGAGCTGCTGTCTTTTTAAGTGCTGGCTTAAAGACCCTGGAGATTTGGCAGCTGTCTCTGATGTGGCGCTCTCTCAGGCACCTCACGTGTGCAGCACAAACCGAAATTGGCTTCTTGCAGACATCACTGGGCTTGAAGTCTGGGGACCAAAGCATGCCCCAGCACAAAGTATCCAAATGTCTAATAAAAACACCACAATAAAGGAACACTATCATTAGAACTATCTGAACACTAAAATGCTTAAAAATTAAAGAATGCCAACTAGTAAAACAAGGGAAATGTAGCAAGAGCCAAAGGGGCAGGCATGTTAGTCTAGCTCAGCAAAACAAGCAAGGAGCCCTATGGCCCTTAAAGACTAACAAATTTATATATCCCTTGAACTTCCATGGGAGAAAATCCCACTTTGTCAGATATTTTGAAGAATCAGGAACTTACAGAATAGGAGGAAATACATGCAGGGAAGTGTAAATCTTGGGATCAGGTAACACTGTTAACAACAAATCCAGGCAGGTGTTTAGATTCAAGCACTGGGGAACAGCACACAGAGGAAGGTGAGGTCAAATCACCTTTTGTAATGGGAAAAGACTCCATTTTCACAATTCAATACTGCCCCCTAACCTTAAACAGATACTCACCAGCAACTACAGACATGTGATTTATGCCATCATGTGCAAGAAATGCCCCCACACCTCATACTTTTGGCAAACAGGACAATCTCTGCTCAAAAGAATAAATGGGCACAAAACTGAGATCAGAAATCACAACATTCAAAAACCAGTAGCCAAGGACTTCCATCTTCCTAATCACTCTATTGATTGATTGATAACAACTGTGCTCAAGCAGATGGGTAACACAGCAAGACTTCAAAGAGAAACTGCAGAATTGGAAATGATATGCAGATTCGATTGTGTGAAAGCAGCATTAAATTGTTACTATGGAGTCTTTTCCCACTACAACAGGTGCTTTGGCCTCACCTTCCTCTGTGTTCTGTTTCCCAGTGTTTGAATTTTAACAACTGATTTGATTTGCTGTTACAGTGTGGCCTGATCCTATGACTTACGCTTCCTTGCATTTATTTTCCTCCCATTTTGTAAATTCCCCCATCTTCAAAGCATCTGATGAAGTGGGATTTTCTCCCACGAAAGTTCATGAGATAAATAAATTTGTTAGTCTTTAAAAGTGCCGCAGGACTCCTTGTTTATGTAGCAAAAGCAACTGCTCCAACAACCATTATAGGAGGAAAAAGGAACTTATGGGAGTCAGGGGCAGCTCTGCCCTTCATACGTTTGGGCAGTACTTACAAGGTAACAGAGAGCACATGTGCTGCCCCAACAGGGTACAGATTTTTCTCTCAGTGGTACAACACTACCCAAGCTGCACACCCATCTGAAGTGGAATGGACACATTCAGTTGCTCGAAAAGGGATGTTCCATAAAGTCAGTATCACACGATTCACACAGCTGCAAGAGGAGGAAGAAGCTCCTCTATGGCTCCCAGAAGCCCTGCCAGGAAAGGAGGAGGAGTGGATTCTGCTCAGCGTCTTTGGGAATACAGCCGTTACAACCTATACAGCAGGACAGGAGCTTCAGGGTGCTGGTAGGATGTAGACTTTCTAACTGCTCTGCCCCTCAGGCAGCTCATATAAGGCCCACATATTTCCCAAGCCTGCCATTTTCTCATCATGCAAAGAGATTCAGCATTGCCTGCCTCATGTGTCCCATCTTTTTAGGCAGGATCTGAGAAATTCATGTTCCTGAGCCATATATTTATTTATAGAGCTTTGCTGCTCTACAGCATGATAGGGCAGGACCCCGCTCATTCCCTCCACACTCATCTTCACTCTGATGCACCGTGCACCCAGTTTCTTCACCTGCTCTCATACCCTCATTAATCCACAGAAGCCATACCCACTCAGTCAATCAGGGGGACACCACCAAACACAGACAAAAACAACAAAACCTACAGTGAGACAATTCCCAGACAAAAAATTAATAGCAATTAAGATAATCCATCATTTCAGCCTACACAAAAATCCCTTTTGGGAAATGTTATTCTTGCAAAACCCTGAACATTACAAAGCTTGGAAACAGTAAGTTTAAAATTCAAATTCCACTTTTCCAAAATTTCCAAAATGCCAAAGGCTGATGCCAAATCAGGTCAGGACCGCTTCTTATTGTGTGTCTGAAGATAACGGACCCATGCTCTAATTGCCAGAGACTATCACAAAAATAAATTAACAATAATGAAACCAAACTGCTCTAGGTCTGATCAATAACACTGTCCACCAACCATGTTCCTTTCTCTGGTCCTGGTAACTTCAGTAGAAGCTGAGTTGCTTTAGTGTCCAGGAGGAGGTTCAGCTCAGCTCATGTGATCAATTAATTCGCATGCCCCATCCGCTCAGAGACAAGCTGGCACAGCTGTCCTAGGAGTGATGTCAACGACCTCGCTAGCACTAATGAACTACCACTAATAGCCGCCAGTGAGGGACAGGGCTGGGCGACATTTGCAAGGGACCATCTGTAGAGCTTCTGGGTACAGTTCATTTGGGGATGCTGTGGTGTGGCATCTTTGGCGATGGACAGGAAGAAGGGACTTAGAATTAACAGCTGGTAACAAAAGGGAGCCAAAAAAAACCCAGTTACCAATCTTTCATAACTGGTGCTCTTAATCCTTTGCCCTGCCTTGGGTGCAGAGGACTGGACAAGAAGACTTCTCAAGGTCCCATCCAGCCCTACACTTCCAGGACTCTTTGAGAGGTACTGCATGTGTCTATATGCAGGGCACGGGCACATCAAGCATGGAACAGTCATTGGGAATTTCCCCTTCCCTCTGTGATGCCTGTTGGAGTAGCTTGAGTGCCCTCTGCTGCTGAGGCTGGTATGAAATTGGCTGCTGCCAATCCCCTCAGTTCCTTCTTTGCAAAAACTCCTATGGGGAGGGGCAGGAGGCAGGCCATGAAAGGGGCACATGCAACACATCTCAAAGAGCAATGGATATAAAAAGTTTGTGGCTCTTTTTCTTCTTCGAGTGATTGTACATATACATTCCATTCCTGTTGATCTCAAGCAGTTTAAATAGGAAGGGAGATCGCAGTTCATGTACACACAGACTACAGTACACCTCAGTCAAATCTAGCATCTCTTGAATACTGAGTGAGGGCATAACAGGAGAAGAAAGTGTGCCCTAATGACACCAGGTTGCTGCTTGCTAATGTCCAGGATGGGAATCTGTGCTAGGAATGCCACTGGGGATGCCTGCGATCTTGGGGAGCAGGCAGTCAGCTTGTCTGGAGGAGAGGCACCTGCCAGATCATAACACACACAATTACAAGAGGTTATCCAAGATGAAATTCTCTGTGCAGAGACTGGAAGACCTTTTATTTTGTTTGTTATTGGCATAAACAGATGACTAGACTGCCAAAATGTTTTAGACCTGACTGTGTAGACTAAGGGTCCCAACCCCGACGCCAGCCCCTCCTCCCAACACTCAGCCAGTGTCGGTGCCCCCCTCCCCGCACCCAGAAACGCAAACCAAAACAGCTGATGCCTGAAAATTCCACAGCTTGGGTATCCCCTGCCACTGCAGAGCCTCTTCCTGGTGGCTTCTTTCAGTGAAAAGAAGCTGCCTGGCACAACTCCTTTCCGTGGCGTGCCTGGGTACCCCTGGCCCAGCCGCTGCAGAAAGTGGCTTCTCTCCGTGGTGTGCCTGGTGACCCACCACACCAACCATCACTGAAAGAAGCTGCATGGAGTGCCTTTTGGCAGCATGCTCGGGGACACCCCCTGCCCTAGCCACTGCTGAAAGAAGCCACCCGGAGCAGCTATTGGTGGCATGAGTGGCAGTTTCAGCAGTGCCACAGAGGACACTCTGTACCACTCCAAATGGGCTCATGTGCCACTCTCAGCACACATGCTGTGGGTTTCTGACTCCTGATGTAGACTGTACCTGCATCCCAGTCCATCCTGGATAATAGCTATTGATGGGCCTATTGTCCACAAACTTATCTAGTTCTCAAGGCATTGGGGGTACATGAAATTGGCATAGTACCAAGCAATGTTCCCTCTAAGCTGCGCGGCCACTCAGCCCCTGCCGCTGCCCAGTGCAGGGAACACTGCCGGCCTCCCTAGCCGGCCACAAGACAAAGTCTTCTGGCCAGCTGAGATCTGCTCCAAGCTGGGTGTTTTTAAAACTCCCACTTGGAGTAAGCTCTGACTAAGCATGCACAGAACCTCTGTGCATGCTCAATGAGAGTTCCTCTGGCTAAAGGAGTGGCTGGGAGCCAGGCCACACTGCTCCAGCGACCAGGTAAGGGGGCAGAGGGGCAACTGAGGACAGGGCAGGGGCAGCCAGACATGAAACGGGGCAGAGCATTGGAGGGAAGACAGGCTTGGGCTGGAGGGGGCATGGGGGTGGGATTGTCCCAACTGGGGGGTGACAGGAAGAGCGGGGGGCCAGGACTGAGCCCACGCTGGGGGGTTGGTGCCATGCAGCGCACAACATTTGTTGCTCAGCTGCCTTTGGGCCTTAGAGGGAACATTGGTACCAAGCGTTGCATAAATCCTACTAAAGCAGGGATCTGCAACCTTTTTGGGTGAGGGCCCATATTGCAATTCTTTTCTCAGACAGGGGGTTGGTGAGAAAATTTTTGATAGATAAGACATAGAAATTGATCTTATTAATAAACTAGTGTGATATTTGGCACTGCTTTTGCTTGCACTGTATACAGAGGATGAGGGGCAGGGGTGACTGTGTGAGGGGGCAAGACAGAGCATGGGGAGAAATTGATAAGGGTCCCCACCAGCCACAGCACTCTGCTGGCTGCAGGCTGGACAAGCCTGTACTAAAGCAAACAGGGAGTCTAGTGGCCCTTTTAAAGGCTAACAAATCTATTTATCACATGAGCAATAAATAAATGCTAGTCCTGAAAAGCACCACTAGGCTCCCTGTTTGTTTTGCTGAACTAAGCTGACACAGCTGCCCTTCTGGAACAAATCCTGCTGGTTCTCCTTTGTTCACTAGCCCTGATAACATAGACTCCTGTGCTGACAGTGTCACAGGCACTGACACAACCAGAGGGACCCTGGCAGCTGCAAATGCCTCCAGTCTGGTTAGTCCAACAAGGACCATGTGGGTACAGTGCAGTGCTGCAGACACGGACAGAGCTCCTTCTGACTCTGAACTCAGTGGAATCTGCCTCAGTGCCAGAGTCGATGGTGCTGTCTTCCAAAACATCAAAGCAAAGGAGTGCTTGGGTTTAGACTGCACACCAGTCTTAGCCCCAAGCCTAGCAAACCTCAGTGCAAAGGTTCTCCCTGGCGGACTTCTTATGGCTCTTCCTGGGCACTGGGGATGGTGAGCAGTGTTGGGACTCAGGTACGGCAGGAGGTGCACTCATTACTGATGTAGTCTAATAGACCTGGCTCAGCTGGAGGGCCCACACTGCAGCCATGAGCAGAAACTTTGGCCCAGGCTCCCAGCTCTTTCTTCATGAGAGACTTAAAGTCTCTATGAATTTGGCAATGCCTTCCAATATGTACGTCTGCAAGAAACTCTGAGCAGCTGGAGGGCAGGTTGCGTAATGACACATCCATACTGCAGGAAACACAAGCTTCAGGCCTGCTGACAGAGGCATGCCTTAGCACCAGAAGTCGCTTGAAACCCTAAAAAATTCTAAATACAACTCACCATAATTGCATAAGCTAGTCACAATATAAGATAACATAGCCTCCTGAGAGAACATGCAAATACCTGAAGAGCAGTTCCAGAGACCAGCACAGGCAGTAAGAAGGCACAGAGGGAGTTGGGGTCAGCTGGTCCTTTTTATCACCTTCAGGAGCAACAAAGAGCTCTTGAGCTGCCCTGAGAGGTACCACTAATGGGAAAGTTTAGGTGATGGCGCATGGGGTGCTGGCACACACATGCATGCAGGGGAATGCTCAGGTCCAGTCACGCGAAGAAGAGCAAATTGCTGTGTCCCTCCCCGCCCCCCACCCCCACACATGCACGCTCAAAGCAGAGAGCACAATACCCATCGATTCAAATCTTCACATAAGCCAGGAGGATAAAACACATTGATTTTATAAAAACAAACCAACCAGCCACACAGCACTGGGGACAGAGATCTCATTCATACTGCTGAAGTAAAATAAAAGATATGGGAACAGTGAACTAATTCATATTGTTAAAAAAAGCACACAAGGCTGTGTTATTTCGTTAAAACCATTAGGGATGCGTCAGAGACTAGTAACAATAAAACCCCTGGTTTTGGCTCTTTTACTAAAACTGAAGTCGTAGCACCTTAATAAATAGGCAATCTTCTCATGAAAGCAGGGTGCCAGAATCCTTCAAGAGAGGGGTGCTAGAAAAGAGTGAGGATGTCTACATTTTACTTGCCGTTGGAAAGGGTAAGGGGTGGTTGTTTCCATCAGATTGTGACAAAGTTCCTCCTCTACCTGCATGGGTCCCACGCAGTGGTTAAACCAGGGGTCAGCAACCTTTGCTGTTTCCTGCTGACGCTTGTGCCAATCCTTCCTCCCCGACCCTCAGCTGGTGCCGGTGGCCCCCTCTGCCGAAAAAACATGGCAGCTGCCTGAAAATTCAGCAGCGGTCATGGCTAGAGTGGGAGCACTTCCCAGGTACGTCACTGAAAAAAGTTGCCCAGAGTGGTTCATCTTGGCGCTGTGCCTGGGGTCAAGGGTCCCCAGTCATGCCACAAAAAGAAGCGGCTCTTTTCAGGGGTTTCCAGACATGCTGCAGAAAGAAGCTGCCCAGAGTGGCTCCTTTGGGGAGCATCACACTACAGAGAGGAGCCACTCCGGGCAGCTTTTTCCTGGGTTACATGGAGGCATAGCCATGGGGGCACCCCCCGTGTCCCAGCGGCACCCAAAAGAAGTGTTCAGAGTGGCTTTTGGTAGCAGGAGTGGCCATTTCTGTGGCACTGCAGATGGTGCCACATGCCGCTCTGAATGGGCCCAGTTGCCACTGTTGGCACACGTGCCAAAGGGTTGCCTACCCCTGGGTTAAAGTTTAGTTGGGCACCCCCAAAACCCTTGTAATCTCTGGGCCCCCTTCCCATATTGTCCAGGCCCCCTTCATGCACGTGTGGGCCCCAACCCAGGTAGGCATTTTTGAGCCCCACCAGCTATTTTTTCACCCATGAAGCACAGCCTCAAATCCACATCACCCCACCTTGTCCACTAGTGCCCACATCAGACCCCTCTTTCCCTGTGTCCTCCTCAGCCCCCATCCCCAGTCCCCAAGCTCCCTTCCCCCCAGTCCCCACTTCAGCCCTCCTAACCCCTCAGCCCACAGTCTCCACTCCACCTCCAACCCCCTCCAGTTCCCTTGTCCCCATTTCCCCACTCCATCTCCCCTTCAGCCAATGGCATTGCTGATGCAAAAACATTCGGGGCACACAGGCCCCAGCCCCCCTGCAATGTTCCCCCTCTATCCCACCCCCTAGCAGCCCCGGGCCCAATCTGGCCCTGGATCTGATCCAGCCACAGGCTGCACCACTGGCTGAGCCCCAGGCCGCTCCAAGCCATAGACAGGGCCTCAGGCCAGGCCAAGAAGCCCCGGATCATGCTGGGCCCCACTGTCCCCAACACCCCTCCCCCAGGGCCCCATTGTCTGGACACCCGAGTGAAGCAGCCAGGCCACAAGCTTCTCCTCCTGCCCTGAGCATGCTCAGGGTGGGAGTTTTAAAAACTCCCAACCTGGGGGAAGCGCCCTACCAGCAGGAAGACTGTGTCTTCCGGCCAGCAAGGAGCTTCCCCCAGGCTGGGAGCTTTTAAAACCGCTCAGGGGGAACGCACTGGAATGCTGCATTCCGCCCTGTTTTTCACTTTTTAGGTGCCCCAGAACACTGGCCCCTAAAAATGGTGGGCCCTGGAAATGTGTCTGTTGCTTTCCAGCTTACTTTAATCCCTGGTCCCATGCTTCCCTCCAGTGGTGCGTCTGTTTCCCTTAGGCCTCCAAGCCTGGGAAGGTCCTTTGCCCCCTTCTGGCAGGGCTTTTTCCCCTTCCCCAGTCTTTGTACCTGTGGGGCTTTTCCTGACCAGCATTCTTGCTCCCTCTCCAGGTCTGTCAGCCTTCCAACCACACCTTGCCTCCTCTCTCACACGCCAGTAGCTCTCCTCACTCTCACACTCCAGCTACACCCTTTCTCTGGCAGGAAGGCTTTTTAACAAGTCCTGGACAGGTCCTTAATTAGCTCCAGGTGTACTAATTGTAATTAACCTGGAGTAACCACTGCTCAGCTACAAGGGGAAAAGGGCCTCGCTGAGCCTGGGGCTAATCTATTGACTCTCTAGAACTCACTGGACACCCTCCAGTCCGACCCTGTCATAACATACAGATTTATAAATTCCAGAGGGGTAGCCATGCCAATCTAGTTCAAGAAAAGAGACGAGGATTCCTGTGGCACTTTTAAAAACTAATGAATTTATTTATCACATGAGCTTTTGTGGGAGAAAATTCCACTTCATCACGTGCTTTGAAGATGGGGAACTTACAGCATGGGCCGGAAAAAAAGCAGGGAAGTGTAAAATCTGCATATAAATTCCAGTTCTGCAGTTTCTATTTGAAGATATGTAGATCTGAGACCATTCCCTCAGAACTAAATAGGGAATATGGATATTTGTTTCTCATTACATCAGGTGACTCAACCTCATCTTCCTCTATATGCTGTTCCCCAGTGTTTGAATTTCAACAACTGCTTTGATTTGCTTTTACAGTCTGACCTGATCCTGTGACTTAAACTTCCCTGCATTTATTTCCACTCATTTCGTAAGTTCCACCACCTTCAAAGTGTTTGATGAAGTGGGATTTTCTCCCACAAAAGCTCATAGGACAAATAAATTTGTTAGTCTTTAAAAGTGCCACAGAACTCATTGTTAGATTTAGAAAAACTCTCTGGAAAGGGCACAACTCTCTTGTGGTCTTACACTCTCCGGCATGTGGAACACAGAGTTGTAGTTTCACAACTTCCCTTTCAAAGATTCCTGCTCTCCAAGCAAAAGAAGAAAACATGCCCTTCTGTTACTGGACACAGTTAACTTGCATGGTTTAAACCTAGGGGTGAGGACTGGAGTAAGAATGAGGTCACCTATGTCAGATATAATAGAGGTGTTGAGACTGCTAGTCATGTCACCATCAACTCCTCCAGATATCTGCCCAAAACTCCACATTAAAGAATCCAGAGACAGAATCTGAACTATGGCTTCACTACTACTCTTGGCTGCATTTCACAGTGGCTGAAAATAAAACAACATGTACAAAATATAAAATCCATGAGAGGAAACAAACTTGTCTTGATGGCATAGGCAGTCTTAGAAACAGTCTGCAGAAGCAAGCAGGCTTTGGCGATTACAAAGCAGCTGTTATTTCTGAGGGCATGAAAAATGATGTTGCCAAAGCTATGTAAAGGACCATTACAGACAAAGAAAGTGCCTCTGTTGTAGCTGTATAACATTCGGTCTAAGAATCTTCCAAGGGATAATGAGAGACTCTCCTGGGGGTTATTTCTGAATGGATGTGCACTAATAGAGATCAATCATGCTGCTGGAAAGCAACTCTGCTGACATGCAGGCCTCTGGCCTCAGTGATTACAACAAATGGGGGACAGTCCTGGCCTCCTGCTCTGGCAGATGAAAACACTTACACAGTAATGCAAAGCAAACTTTTGTTTACAGCCACTAGATAACCCCTAGCCTTTTGCCCCAGATGCTCACTTCACGGCTTTTTAATATTCAGATCACCTTTGGGAGTCGACAGGCTAGAGCTGCAGCTGTACAGGAGTAGTTGTACCTACAGATGTCTTCAGTTAGTGACTGTGGAGCGCCAGGGCTAAAAGAATGACCATTGCTGGGAGTGATGTTACTGGACATCTGTTAGAGGTAAATCTGTCCTGTGATAATAAATTGCCATGTTATTGCCCATCAGTCAGCTTTATGTGTTCTCACTACAATTTGTATTTGAAAAATTGCTATGCATCTTTGCCACATTTATTCTTTTTGCTTTGTTTTGTTTTGTTTTTAACTCTTCACCAAACACTGGCTAAATGAAAAGCAACTCCATATTTATTGGCTAAGCCATCCCTACAGACAGAGGATGGATGTTACATGGCAGTATACAATGTATGGCCCAGAGCACTTAAAAGCCTAGATTCTCTAGGTCCTTATTCTAATAAGGGGCTGGATGGCATAGTCAGTGCTTCTCAAAGCTGTTTGGGAAAGAATTTGCAAGGATGCCAAGCGTGGGGGGAAGAAGTACAAAAGAAAAAGTGGAAGAAAATTTGGATCAGCAGGTAACTAATTAAAAGAAAGGAAACAAAGGACAGGAATAAATGTTCAGTTTCCAGAATGGAGAGATGTAAATAGTGGTGTCCCCAGTGAATCTGTACTGGAACCAATGCTGCTCAACATAGACATAAATGATCTGGAAATTTGCAGATGATACAAAATTACTCAGGATAGGTAAGTACAGAAAAAAAAGCTACAAAATATTTAAGGGTACAGAATAGCTTCCACAAGAGAAAGGTTTAAAAATACTGAAATTTTTCAGATTGGAGAAGAAATTAGCATGGGAGAATATGAAACAGGGCTATAAAACTGTGACTAATGTGGAGAAAAACACTACTGGTCATCACCTACAACCTCCATGTCAAACCTCTACAGCACATCTTCAAGGATCTACAGCGAATCCTACAAGACAATCCCTTACTCTCTCAAGCCTTGGGAGACAGACCTCTCCTCCCCTACAGTTCCCCAACCTTAAGCAGATATTCACCAGGAACTACAGACCTAACAACAGCAACATTAAAGCAGGAACATATCCCTGCAACAAACCTCACTACCAACTTTGTCCACGTATCTGCACAGATGACACTATCACAGGACCTAATCCAACCAGCTACTTCATCAAGGGCTCTTTCACCTGCTCATCTACCAATATGATATATGCGATCACATGCCAGCAACGCCCAGCTACCTTATACTTTGGACAAACAGGACAGCCTCTGGGCAAAACAATAAATGAACAAATTTCAAAAACTAGTAGGGGAACATTTCAATCTCCCAGTTCATGCCGTGGAAGATATGTTAATTGCAATCCTCAAGCAAACTGATTATAAATCAAAGCCTCAAAGAGAAACTGCAGAATTGGAATTCATTTGCAAATTTGACATCATGGCCTTGGATTTAAATAGAGATATCTCTTAGCTTTCTTATTACAAAAGGTGATTTTGCCTTCTCCTTGTCTTCTTTCTGCCTCCACTCACAGAATCCTAGGGCTGGAAGGGACCTCATGAGGTCATCTGGTCCAACCCCCTGCCAAAAAAAGCAAGAGCACTCCCACTACATCAGCCCAGCCAGGGTTCTGTCTAACCAGGCCTTAAATGTTTTCAAAGAGACGGAACTTCCCCCACCTCCCTAGGTAACCCATTCCAATGCTTCACCACCCTCCTAGGAAGAAAGATTTTCCTAATATCCAACCTCAACCTCCCAAGCTGCAGCTTGAAACATCCCTCCTTGTTCTGTCCTCTGTCACCACTGAGAACAGCTGAGCTCCCTCCTCTTTGAAGCACCCCCTTCAAGTAGTTGAAGGTTGCTGCCAAATCCCCCCTCAGTCTTCTCTTCCGTAGACTAAATAAGCCTAGTTCCTTCAGTCTCTCTTCATAAGTCATGTGCCCCAACCCCCCTGATCCTTTTTGTCGCCCTCCCATGGACCCTTTCTAATTGGTCCACATCCTTTCTGTAGTGCAGAGCCCAAAACTGGACACAGTATTCCAGCAATGGCCTCACCAGTGCGAAATAGAGGGGAATAATCATAGAATCATACAATCATACAATCGTAGGGTTGGAAGGGACCTCATAGGTCATCTAGTCCAACCCCCTGCCAGAGGCAGGACCACTCCCACTAAACCATCCCAAACATGGTTTTGTCCAGCTGGGCCTTAAACACTTCCAAAGATGGAGACTCCACCACCTCCCTTGGCAGCTCATTCCAAGGATTCACCACTCTCCTAGTAAAAAAGTTTCTTCTAATATCCAGCCTCGACCTCCCTAACCGCAACTTGAGACCATTGCTCCTCGTACTGTCCTCTGTTATTACCAAGAACAGTCGAGCTCCATCTTCCTTAGAGCATCCCTTCAAGTAGTTGAAGGTTGCTATCAAATCTCCCCTCAATCTTCTCTTCTGCAGACTAAATAAGCCTAATGCTTTCAGTCTTTCCTCATAGGGCTTGTGCTCCAGCCCTTTAATCATTTTGGTTGCCCTCCTCTGAACTCTCTCTAGCATGTCCCTGTCCTTTTTGTAGTGGGGAGCCCAAAACTGAACACAGTATTCTAGATGTGGCCTCACCAGTGCAGAATAGAGGGGAATGATCACATCCCTCAATCTGATGGCAACACTCCTATTGATGCAGCCCAGTATGCCACTGGCCTTTTTGGCAACAAGAGCACACTGCTGACTCATATCCAGCTTTCCACCCACCATGACCCCCAGGTCCTTTTCTACAGAGCTGCTACTTACTCTATCGGTCCACAGCCTGTAGCAGTACATGGGATTTTTCCATTGTAAGTGCAGGACTTTGCATTTGTCCTTGCTGAACCATGTGAGATTTTGTTTTGCCCAATGCTCCAATTTATCTAGGTCTTCCTGAATCCTGTCCCTGCCCCCCCCCCCCAGCATATCTACCATTCCTCCCAGCTTGGTGTCATCTGCAAATTTACTCAGCATGTAATCCATCCCCTCATCCAGATCATTAATGAAAATGTTGAATGGAACTGACTCCAGGACCAACCCCTGAGGCACTCCGCTCATTCCTGGTTGCCAACTAGACACTGAGCTATTGATCCCTATCCTCTGAGCCTAAAGATCTAGCCAGCTTTCTATCCACCTTATGGTCCATTCATCCAAACCATATCGCCTTAGCTTGCTGAAAAGGATGCTGTGGGAAGCTGCATCAAAAGCCTTGCTAAGGCTGAGGTATATCACATCAACAGCTATTCCCACATCCACATATCCAGTCATCAAAAAAGGCAATCAGATTGGTCAGGCACGATTTGCCTGTGGTGAATCCATGCTGACTGTTCCTGATCACTCTATTTTCCTCCAAGTGTTTCAGAATGGATTCTTTGAGGACTTGCTCCATGATTTTTCCAGGGATTGAGGTGAGGCTAATTGGGCTATAGTTCCCAAGGTCCTCCTTTTCCCCTTTCTTGAAGATAGGCACAATACTTGCCTTTTTCCAATCATCCAGGACTCCCCTGTTCGCCACAAGTTTTCAGAGATAATGGCTAGCAGCTCTGCTATCACGTTGTCCAACGCCCTCAGCTGCAGTTCATCTGGCCCCTAGACTTAAGCCCATCCATCTTCACTAGGTAGTCCCTAATCTCATCTTCCAACACCAAGAGCTGCTCTCCTTCTCCCCATTCTGTGCTAACCAGCACAGTAGCCTGGGAGCCAGCCCTGCATCCTTCTAACATGCTGCTCCACACTGTTTGAAGCTAAACAACTGCTTTGATTTGCTGAAACAGCCTTACCTGCTCCTATGATGTACACTTCCCTGCATTTATTCTCCTCCCATTCTGTAAGTTCCCCCATCTTCAAGGGTCTGACAGAGAGCCACATATGCAGCGCACAATGGTAAAAAGGTTGAGAAACAATGGTTTAGGCAATACAGTATTTACTCTTAAGTGAAGGACTCAGACTAGAAGACATCTCAAGGTCCCTTTCAGTTCTACACTTCTATGATTCTAACGTATTAATATAAGGGGCAGTACAGAACTTTGATAATCAATGGAACTTGGTAATACCATGGTACAAGATAAATAGGAATGAGAGAATAGATCATGCTGGTGGGGAAATGGTGCAATATGTGAAAATGAGTATAGTGTCAAATACAGTAGAAATTGCAACTGAATCAAACTGTTCCACATGACTCTTTATGTAGAAATTCCATGCTTATGCAGTAAGAGTGTAGCAGTAGTAAGAAACCACTGACCACCTGCCCAGCAGGGTGACAGGGACGATGAAATGCTCAGAGATAGGATAAAAAGGCCAAAAACACAACAGTAAAGGGGGATTTCAACTCTCCTCATAGTAACTGAGAAAAATGTCATTTCAGGATGAGGCCCAGAGATAAAACTTCTAGTTTCCTTAATGACTGCTTCTTGGACTAGTTTGTCCTGGAATCCTTAAGGAGAGAGGCAATTCCTGAGTGAGTCGTAAGTGGAACACAGGACCTGGGCCAAGAGGTGAATATATCTGCACCACTCAGTCACAGCAACCATAATGCAATTAAATTTAGCATCTTTGTAGGGGAAACATGCCAAAGAAACCCATTACAGTAGCATTCAACTTCAAAAAAAAGGAACTACACAAAAATGAGGACACTAGTTAAACAGAAGTTAAAAGGAACAGACATGCCAGCAAATTGCATGGAACTATTTTAAAACACTCTTATAGAGGCTCAAACTAAATCTACACCACCAAATTAAAAAAGGGGAAAAAAAACCCAAAACAAAAGGTAAGGGCATAACAAATATGCCACCATAGTTTTACTGCAGCTTAAAAGAGAAATTTAAAGGCAAAAAAAAAAAAAAAACAAAAACAAAAAAACACCAAGCCAAAACAAACAAAGCAACCAACCACACACCAACCTTTAAAACTGGAAAAATGAACAGCAGAATTATTTTTAAGTACATGAAAGTCTGCCAAAGAAGTCGGTGCGACCACTGGCTGAACAAGTGCTAAAGGACAGGTCAGATAAGACCATTGTAGAGAAGCTAAAGGAATTTCTTGGATCAGCTTTCCCTGCAGAAGGTATGTGGGAGGTCCCTGCACCCAAGCCATTCTTCTTAAGTGAGAAATCTGAGGAAATGTCCCATATAGAGGTGTCAGTAGAAGAGGTTTTGGAACAAGTGGATAAATTAAACAATAATAAATTACCAGGACCAGATAGTATTCACCTAAGAGTTTTGAAGGAACTCGGACACAAAATTGCAGAACTAGCAACTATGGTATATAACCTACCACTTAAATCAACCATTATACCAGATGGCTGGAGGGTAGCTAATGTAACACTGATTTTTTAGAAAGGCTTCAGAGGCAATCCTGGCACTTGCAGGCCAGTAAACCCAACTTCCATAAAAGGCATATTAGTTACAAGTACAATAAGGAAGAGAATAATCAGACATACAGATAACAGCAATATGTTCGGCAAGAGTCAGCATAACTTTTGTTAAGCGAAATCATGCCTTCTGATCTATCAGAATTCTTTCAGGATACCAACAAGCACTTGGACAACACTAATGAAGTCAATATGGTGTACCTAGACTTTCAGAAACCCTTTGATGAAAGCTTTTAAGCAAAATAAGCAGGCATGGGGTAAGAGGGAAAGTGCTCTCCTGGATTAATAACGAGTTAAAAGACAAGAAACATGAGTACAAACCAGTGGTCAGTTTTCACAATGAAGAGAGATAACTATTGGTGTCCTCAAAATATCTGTACCGAGCATCTGATGAAGTGGGATTTTCTCCCATGAAAGCTCATGTGCTAAGTAAATTTGTTAGTGTGTAAAACTGCCACCAGACTCCTTGTTTGTCTTGGAGTTGTGCTATTCAACATAGTCATAAATAATCTGGAAAAGGGGACGAACAATGAGATGGCAACATTTGTAGATGATACAAATTTACTTAACATAGTCAACTTCAAAGCTGTCTATGAAAAGTTACAAAGAGGAGATGAAATCCAGTGTTGATAACTGCAAAGTAATGCACATTGGAAAAAGAATCCCAACCCTACAAACATAATGGTGGGATCTAAACTAGCTGTTATCACTCGAAAGAGAGATCTTGGAGTCATCATGGACAGTTCTCCATTCAGTGTTCAGCGGCAGCCCAAATGAGTAACAGTATGTCAGGAATCATTAGAAAAGGGATTGATAACAAGACAGAAAATATTGTTATGCCACTATCTAAATCCACGGTACATCCACACTTTGACTGCTGTGTGCAGTTCTGGTTGCTCCATCTTAAAAAATATAGGGAACTGGAAAAGGTACAGAGACAGGCAACAAATATGACCAGGGTATGACATAACTTCTGTACAAGAAAGTATTGAAAAGACTGGGACCAATCATCTTGGACGGGAGACAACTAAGAAGGACATAACAGAGATCTATAAATTAATGAACAATGTGCAAACAAATGTGCAAACAAATAAGGAAGGGTTATTTACCACTTTCACGTAACACAAGAATGAGGGGCCACTCTGTGAAATCAACAGACAGTAGGTTTAAAAAGGAAGTACTTCTTCACAGAGTACAGAGTCAGCCTGTGGAAGTCATTGCTGGGAGATGCTGTGAAAGCCAAAAGCATAACAGGGTTCGAAAAGAACTAGATAAGTTTATGGATGATAGGTCTATCAATAGCCTATGGAGAATAGGTCCATCAATAGCCATTAACCAACAGCCTCTGGGAATCAACCCTATACTCTGATGTCCCTGAGCTTCCAAATGCCAGAAGCTAGGATCTCTTGAATTTGTTCATTGTCTCTGAAACATCTGGCGACTATTGGAAGACAGGACACTAGATTAGATGGACTACTGGTCTGACCCTGCATGGCCATTCTTATGTTCTTATGCCCTTAATGAGAATCTCAGTCATCTTCCCTGGTGCTCCCATGTTTGTTGTCCCCAAGACCCTCATCTCCACCTTTAAAAAGGGAAGTACTAGTCTGTGAGGGATTGGTGTCAGACCTGAGGATCATACACTGGAAGGTCAATGTGGGATTGGGAAGTAATAGGGGAGAATGTGTGCCGTACTGTCCGCCTGTATTCAGTTCAATAAAACTATCTCAGCCAGTATTCTGGCAGCATGCTAACACCTCTCCCACGTGACCCTAGCAAGTGGCTGTCTGCCTGGATACTACACAACCTCAACCAGATCTCCATCACTCCATCAGAGAGATGACAGAGTTCCCCATCAACCAAGGCCAAACCCTGGCTTGGTGGCAGGGATCAGGGCTGGCACGGGGCTCTACAGGATGGTGGAATTGCACCTAATTCTAGCCAGGAAGGAGTGAATGTGGTCTAGGAGTCAAGTTTATTTGTAGTAGACGTCTGTCTGCAACATGCCACCTTGATGTGTTAGTTTGTCCTGAAGATATGCTCCATTGTCATAGCAACAATGAAGTCAACCAAAGCATCCGCTGCACTTGAAGGTTTCCTGAGACACAGAAATAGATTGAGGGTTGGGGGTGGGGGGACAGAGAAAAGGAACAAACCCCTGCTGCATTCACTATGTGAGCATGCCCCTTTAGTATCCAGGACAGCTCCCGTTCTCAGCAGTGGTTGGTTAGGAAGATGCAGAGCCCCAGAGACCAGCTTACTGCACTCCAGGATTTTCAGACTCCACTAGTCATCCTGTTCTCCTCTCAGATCATGTCCCTGGTCCCCACCGTGGTCCAGGAGCTGGGACTTCCCAGGAACACCAACAAGTATGGTGGCTGTGCTGCTTGTCAGGTCAACTACACCCAGCACCACCAGTCTCAGGAACACAGCAAATCCTGCCGAGGAGGTGGCCATGACACCATGCCAGCATTCATGAGTCTGAGATTACATTGCTGCCCCCCACACACCCAGCAGCCCCCTCCTGTTCAATTACAACTCCAGCACAGGGACCCCAGGGGCTGCTGGGTAAGTACCAAGCTTCCCTGTATCTCCTCCCCTCGCCCCCTCTTACCTGGCCTTGCCTCGACTGCTTCTCCTGAGTGTGTGAATGTCAGCCTCCTTCTCTTCCTGCACGCGCTGCAGAGACGGGGAGCGGCTGTGAGTGCTCCGGGAGCTGCCCGTGCTCGCCAGGCTACTGTCCCCCACCCCTGCCCCCACAGCAGCTTCATGCATCTGCACCAGCAGCTGTGGGGGCAGGCTGCGGAGCGAGGGCACTGGTGAGTAGGATGGGTGGCTCTCGGCTTTCAAATTGTTGTCGCTGGCAGAACGCTGCAGTATGCGAGGGGAGGAGAGGCCACCTGCGCCAGTGATCCGTCTCCTCTTTGTGTAGCTGGGAGTCTCTCTAAAAGGCACTGCAAGAAATCAAGCAAAGAGTCCCATCAGTGACCAAGTGTGAAAGAAACTAAATGCAGCTTTGCTACATTCAATAGTCCTGAAAATACTCATTTCTGCTGATAATTATGTTGATTTCCATGAGAAAATGCTTGGTCTGGTTTATTTCCAGTGCTACCCTCCTGCTCCTAGGGTTCTAAGGTGCTGAAAGCCAGTGATGAGAAGCAGCAGTGAACTCCTAGAGATGTGAGTTTCGTACCGCTACATGTGCGGCGTAATGGAACAAAGTACTGCTTGGCCAGAAAGACAGTGAAGGTGCAGCACCTTATACAACCCCTAGGGCAGGGAAAGAAGAGGGGATGTCCACTGGAGGGAAAACAGGAATTGCCAGATTGGATCCACCAGTGAATCCACTGGCTCTGACTCCACTCCAGGCACCCTTCTGCTAACCTTCTGCAATGAGGGAAACTGCCCATTCATGAGGAGATGCACAGGTGCTTTGAAAAATGGACTCTCATTCCAACTCCTCCACAACTCACACTGGACTGACTGTTAAGTGCCCTGTCATGACCCATGTTCCCTCTGCTGACACTCCCAAGCTTTGCCCATGGAAATTTCATATCCTTTTGTCCCTCACTTTACTCTCTCTTTTGGAGAACCTTGTTGTAGGGTCTACAGCACTCACTGAGAAATAAAATGAGTGCTCTTTGAAGGCCACTGCCAAAGTGCCAACTCAGCTCAAGGCTTGATGAATAAGGCCATGAATTAACTTATTTAGAGTATTTTTGGCACCCAGAACAACCCTCCTGTAGTTGCTGGACCTCAGCTATCCCTACCAAACAGCTGTTATCGACCTGCTGGAATTTGGATGAATTCTCTGTAACAGCTCTCAGGAATCAAAATGGCCTTGAGATTCATCAAGGGTTATATCACTATCTAAGGTCCAACCTACAGGCCAGCCTTCCCCTTCCAATCCACAAATAACACACCATTAACTGAACACGTGACCTTACGCTCTTTGTAGCCATGCCCATCACTCACACCCATTGGTTGTCAAGTGTCCCTGCGCCACTCCCAAGTCCTCCATCATTCCTGCCTCCACCTATGTGCCTTTGCAAGGAAACTGGCCAGTGAAAGAACCATTTTCTATCTCACTGATGAAAACGTTATGGCTATCATCACAGCCAGTTCTTACCATGAGCCACTGAGGTCTTGGCTGGGGGTGCCACAGGCTTAGGGGCGCCGCAGTGCCGCACTGGGGGTGGGGCAGGCCAGCCCAGAAGCCAGACCCCGCACCCCCACCCCTCCCCAAGCCAGCCACTCTGCCCCCAGGGTTGGCGTGGGCCAGCCCATGGGGCGGACTCCATTCTCTTGCCCCGCCTCTGGGCTGGCTCTCCCCACCCCTAGGGCAGAACAGCCGGCCCAGGGGAGGGGCAAGAGACTGGAGCCTGGCCTTTGGGCTGGCCTGCTCCTCCCCTGGGTCAGCTGTGTCCCATCCTGGGGGCAGAGGAGCTGACCCAGAGTACAGGCCAGCCCGGGGTCCCCGCCCCCCCCCCCCCCCCCCCCCCCAAGGGCACAAAAGTAAAAACCAGCTCACGGCACCACAGCCCCTTGAGCCGGCCCTGGATAACATGGAGACTGCACAGATGGCCATGGAGGGAGGAACGGTATCACAGGCCTTGTCCAGTCGAGGAGGTTGGCTACACAGGTTTTTCTAAAGCTTTTTACTTACCCTGTTTGAAATACAGTGCAATCCATCACAGTGCACTGACTCTACGTTTCTCACAAGCTTTGGATTTCTCTTTCAAGCTGCAAAGTGAGTTAATCTGAACTACTATTCATGTGCATGAAACAATGCTGACAACTATTTTGACATGCTTCCAAAAGCCATCCCACTCCATTTTCTGGGTGACTGTCACTGCCCTGCCTCTTTAACTGTGTGCTCTCCAGTGCTCCCTAGTCAGGGTAACCAGAGGTCTCCTTTTCCCACTTATAAGGTGGTGCTCTGACAGATTTTATCCAGTCACTCGCGAATTCCCATTTATTACAAGAGCTCCAGAAGCATGCTATGAGCCCTACAGAATGCCTGGAGCAGCTGCTTGGAGCTACGTCACAACCCTGGCTTTATAGCAATTTGGGGAGAAACAATGGTGCAGGAAGAGCTGATGGCCAGGTTCTGGAAAAAGACTTGTTTTGTGGCTGTTGCTACGCCATGCCCAGGATGCAGAAGAGTGTCATATAAAGAGCAGACATCTCAGGACCACTTAGAATAAAATGAGGGATAACGAGAAAAATATCTGGCAGAGGCCATGTAACTGGCACATTTTTTGAACCAGGTCCGACTGATGAGTCTTGCCCACATCCTCAGGGTTTAACGGATCACCATAGTGGAGTTAGGCATGAATCTTCCCCCAGGGCAGATTGGCAAAGGCTCTGGGGGCAAGGGTGTCGCTGCCATTGGGCCCGAGAGGCTGCAGCTCCCCCACATCTCTGGCCCAGCCCCTGCAGCGGCTGGGGCCGAATCAGGCCCGCTGGGGCCATCTGCCACTGACTGGCTCGGATCCGGATGCTGCCACTGCTAGTCAGCACCTGGTGGCCCTGATGTGCCCAATCTGGCTCCAGCCACTGCCTGCCGGCCAGCTGCACACAATCCAGGCTTGGATCCAGCTCATGCCACTACCAGACAGTGGCCAGCAGCCGGCGGCCCGGGCATGCCCCATCCAGCTCCATCCACTGCCTGCCTGTCGGCCAGCAGCAAGCACAAGGAGCCAGATCCGAGCCTGGGCTGCCTGCTGCTGACCAGCAGGCAGCAGCTGGGGCTGGATTTGTCCTGTCCAAGCTGCCAGCCACTGGCTGGCAGCAGCAGGAGCTGGGTCGAGGCCGGGGCCACCTGCTACTGGTCAGCAGGCAGTGGCAAGGGCCAGACTGGGCCTGCCCAGGTTGCCAGCTGCTGGCCGGCAGCAGCAGGAGTCAGATCAGACCCCAGCACTGGAGCAGGCCTGGGGTGCAGGGCTGAGCATCAGGGGGCTGGGCCCAGGCCCTTTTCTCAGGGAAGTAACACACCCGTTGGGGGGTTTTCACCTACCCCTGTAGCGTGGGGCATGACTCAATTGCTGGTGGATTTTCTGTACCTTAAAGTCTTTAAATCATGAGGTGAGGACTTAAATAACTCAGTCACAGGTTAGAGGTTCATTGCAGAAGAGGGTAGGTGAGGTTCTGTGGCCTGCAGTGCGCGGGATGCCAGACTGGATGGTTACGTTGGTCCCTTCTTACCGCAGTCTATGATGCTTTGAACAGCTTGGCAGGATTGGGCAAGCTACTGAACCCAGGTACCTTGTGGAGCTTCCTGGTCAGCTTCCCCCAAGGCTGGCCAGTACAACTCACCAGGGAGATGAACATGAGGAGGTCAAGGAACAGCTGTCCTCAGAAAGCCAGGATTTTGTTAGGACTTGGGTCTTTGATTCAGGCCAAATAGAAGGTGAGCCTAATTCACGCCTTGTAGTTATCCACCCCGAGTCCCAGGCTGAACTCAGACCAAGAGAGAGGAAGGTGCTCCCCTGGAGGAAAGCTCAGTGTGTAAGTTTTACTATGACTCTGTTAATAATTTATTACTTCAGATTTAATTTATTCTTAGTAGTAATGCCCTGCACTCCCATGTTTGCCTTTACAGTATAACTGTGCACTGTTTATCGTAAAGTATATCATCTAGGATGTCTTTGCAATGCTCATGAGGTACTGATCATCACAGCTGTAATAATATGCTTGTTGTAATTTTATCTGTACGTCTGAAGTTTCACTCCGTTATATTCCAGAGATGTGTCCTCTTGGCCTGTAACACATCCAGGCAAATCTCTCCAGGAGCAGAGGGACAGTTCACACCTCATCAAGACATTATAGGACCAACCCAGCTCAGCCTTCCAAAGACAAAGGCCTGGCCTGGGCATCAATGGAGGATCAATTGTACTCTGTAGTGAGTCACCTCCTTTGCCTTGGCTGGCTTGAAACCATGATGAGGTAATACTCACTAATTTAGGATGTGAAGGAGTCCACATAAGGACATTGCAGCTGGGAAGGCAACACAGCAGAGCTCAGACAACCCAGGTGGTTTTTGGAGAGTGTTGCAAACAACTCCCTGGTACCAGTGATAGAGGAAACTACTAGGTGCCATGCTCTGACTGACCTGCAGCTCACAAACAGGTAAGATTTGCTGGGGGAAGTAGAAGTGGGTGGTAACCTGGACAGGACTGACCATGAGATGGTCAAGTTCAGGATTGTGACAAAAAGGAAGGAAGGAGAACAGCAGAATACAGATCCTGAACTTCAGAAGAGCAGACTTCAACTTCCTGAGGGAGTTGATGGGCTGGGAGGCTAATATGAGGGGGAAAGGAGTCCATGAGTGCTGGCTGTATTTTAAGGAAATCTTTTATGGGCATAGGAATAAACTATTCCAGTGTACAGAAAGAATAGTAAATATGGAAGGCAACCAGCTTGGCTTAACAACAAAACTTTTAGTGAGCTTAAACACAGAAAGGAAGCGTACAGGAACTGGAGACTTGGACAGATGACTACAGATGACTATAGAGGTGTATAGAAATACTCTTGAGTTTGGAGAGGTGAAACTGGGAAGGCCAACACACACTTGGAGTTGTACCTAGCAAGGGATGTAGGGGATTACCAGAAGAGTTTCTACAGATATGTTAGCAACTAGAAGATGGACAAGGAACACATGGGCCCTGTCGGGAATGGGGGAAGTAACTTAGTGATAGATGATGTGGAAAAAAACTGAAGTATTCAATGCACTTTTTGCCTCCGTCTTCACAGACAAGATCAGTTCCCAGACTACTGCACTGGGCAGCACAGAATGGGAAAGTGGTGAGCAGCCCACAGTGCTGAAAGAACAGCTTTGGGACTATTAGAAAACCTGCACGTGTACAAGTCCATGGGGCAGATGTAATGCATCCAGGGGTGCTGAGGGAATTGACTAATGCTTTTGAAGAACCATAAGCCATAAGGTGGATTGAAATGCGACTAGATTATCAGGCTCAATGGGTAGTGCTCAATGGCTTGGTGTCTAGTTGGCAGCCACTAACAAGCAGAGTGCCCCAAGGATCAGTGCTGGAGAATTGTTTTGTTCAACATCTTCATTAATGATCTGGAGGATGGGGTGGAGGCACCCTCAGCAAGTCTACAGATGACACGAAGTTGGGCAGAATGGTAGATACAATGGAGGGCAGGGATGGGATACAAAGGGATCAAGACCAGAGGTCAGCAACCCAAAAGATAAGACAAGCCATTTTTTAAAAAATTCCTTAAATAACTAAGTGTTTTGAAAGCGACAGTGGGTATAGCCTCCTGGTGAGGGACAAGGGAGTTGGGCCAGGGCTCCTGCTGCAGGATCCCCTAGCAAGGAAGGTGGGGGAGAGTCCAGAACCAGGAGCAGGTCATCCACAGGGTCTGCCAGTGGCGGGGCTCAGGGGTAGCCCTGAGTCTGGTGTGGGCCACCCACAGGGTCCCCTGCTGGTACGGGGGACCCAAAATCAGGAGCTGGCCACCTGCAGGGTCCCCTGGTGGTGGGCAGGAGGGCAGAGCCAGGACCAGCCACCTACAGAGTTCCCTGGTGGCAGGAGGAGGCCTGGAGCCTCAAGGGAGCAGCCAAAGAGCCACATGTGGCTCCAGAGCTGCAGGGTGCAGACCCCTGACCTAGACAAATTGGAAGACTGGGCCAAAAAAAAAAAAAAAAAAAACCTGATGAGGTTCAAGGAGGACAAGTGCAGTGTCCTGTAATTAGGATGGAAGAATCCCACATGCTGCTACAGATTGTGGACCAACTGGTCAGGCAGCAGTTCGGCAGAAAAAACACTATGAAGTTATAGTGGACAAGAAGCTGTATGTGAATCAATAATGTGCCCTTGTTGCCAAGAAGGCTAATGGTAGATCAGACTGTGATAATAGGAGTACTGCGAGCAAACTGAAGAAAGTGATTACTCCCCTCTATTCAGCACTGAGGCCGCATTTGGAGTACTGTATCCAGTTTTGGGCTCCTCACTACAGACAGAATGTGGACAAACTGGAGAGAGTCCACAGGAGGGGGAAAAAAAAATGACTAGGAACTAGGTTTGTTTAGTCTGCAGAAGTGAAGAATAAAGGGAGGGATTTGATAGCAGCCTTTAACTACCTGAAAGGGACTTCCAGGGAGGATGGAATTAGGCTGTTCTTAGTGGTAACAAATGACAGAAAAGGAGCTATGGTCTCAAGTTGCAGTGAAGGAACTCTAAATTCAATATCAGGAAAATATTTTTCACTACGAGAGTGGTGAGGCATTGGAATGGGTTACCACAAAGGTGGTGAAATCTCCATCCTTAGAGCAAACAAACAAGGAGTCCTATGGCACTTAAAGACTAATAAGTTTATTTTGCCAAAGGACTCCTTGTTTGTTTTACTGAACTAGACTAAAACAGCTAACTCTTTTGATCCATCCTTAGAGGTTTTTAAGGTGTGGTTTGGCAAAGCCCTGGCTGGGATGATTTAATTCAACTTGGTCATGGGTTGAACTAGATGACTTTCTGAAGTCCCTTCCAAACCTAATCTTCTAGCATTCAATTACTTTATTACCTGACTGGAGTGTGGAACGGGAAGGAAGGAGAGAAGGAACATTATGAAAAGAAGAGACATTTGCCATGTTCTTGCTCTCCCCCATCTCCAAATACCATCAAGCAACTGAGGTGCTGACCAAGGGGAGGCCCTGGCTGAAGGGAAACCAGGCAGCCTGTGGTGAGAATCACCGAAGTTTGGAAGTTGCAGAAAGTGTTAAGCTTAGTTTAGAATTCATTTTGCTCTTGTCGTGCTTAGTAAATCTGACTTGTTTGCTCTGACTTATAATCACTGGAAGTCTTTCTGTAGTGAATAAGTGTGAGTATTTGTTTTACCTAAAGCAGTTTGTTTAATGTGAAGTGTGGTCGAGACTACACTTGAAATAAGCAGGCTGGTGCATATCAATTTCTATGTTATACTGGAGAATTTACATGGACTCACATTGGTCACTGAGCATTGTCAAGGCTGTTTCCCCACTCTGGCACTCTGAGTGCAGAAGGCGGGGTCCTGCAACATGCCTTAAAACCTGCTGGATTAAAGCCTGCTCTTAAAACTCTCGAAGACTACCAATTCCTGGCCTTGGAGTGGTATTGCTGCCAGCACCCAAATGCAAAAACCTCTTGAAACCCAGGAAGGCATACTTGGGCATTCCGTTCTGTGTGGTATCCTCAATCACTTTTATTCCTCCCTCAGGAGAGCAAGTGAACCCCAGCTGGGATATCAGCTGAAACTGGGACTGAATCTCCTTTAACAGCTGGCTGTGTAGTCTGAGGCACATGCACACAAAACCTCTTGCCTTTTAGGACACAGAACCAGGGTTTACTTTAAAAGTGCAAAATCTTTAATTAAAAAGAACAGACAAGAAACAAAGAGAGTTGCTGCTCTGGGATTCAACTTAGGCAGTTAGTTATAGGGTAGTAAGAGGGGTACATGTGCTCAGCACAAGGGAATCCAAAAACAAACAAAAACCAAAGAAATACCCTGACCACATCTAAGTAAACATTCGCTGTTCTACTCATGCCTGGTCAGTAACAAACTTGAGCTTATCTTTGGTAAGGATGTCACTGGATCCTTCTTCAGGCCTTTCCACCTAGCCTCCACCTGATCTTTCCAGGAGCCCTGCTGCCACCAAACAGGCACAGGCATGGCTGCTGTTCCAATTCAAAACCCTGTACTTTGTTCCTCTTGGCTCCCCTGGGACTCACTGACCAGGGTGTTAACCCCTTCCTCCCCAAAGCTACTACAGGCATAACTGGACATTGTAAAATCAAAGTTCTTAGGGTTGCATCTAGGGTTGGGGGCTTTGGGTGGAATCATTCTGCTGCACAATCCAAAGAATGACTGGCTAGAAGCACGCGCGCGCGCGCACACACACACACACACACACACACACACACACACACTCTCACTCCCTCAGTTAGGAGTAGCTGATGGGCTGCACACTGTGCGTGAACAGCCCAGAAAGGAGGGTTCTCACAGCAGAGCAGAGTAAGACAGGCTCCAAGAATGTGAGAATGGGCAGACACAGCAATTTACCAGTCCAGAATGCATCAGGGGAGAATGTCACATTAGTAAGCAAGACGCTTTTCCATGTGCAGAGTCCCAGCCCTTGCATCCGCTCAGTCCCTGCACACACCTTTCCAGAACAGTGGCTGCTCCACAGTGGAAACGCAGAAAATGCAAAGGCACCAAGTACCATCCCTTTCCAGACCCACACCATGGGTGGCACATAACCATACACCTATTTCCTTTCCCATACTCTGAGTGTTCTGCCCAGCAAACACCCTGCACGCATCCAGCCTGGTTTGTCAACTCAAAATGACAAGTGACAACATGGCACAGCGCCAGCCTGTGCCAGCCCTCTCCAGTGGCAGCCTTTAACAGAGGAAACATGCTTTTGTGTGAAATGCAATCATTTAGTGAGACCTGGCACCAGGGAAAAAAGGGAGAGTTCTGACTTTACATACGAGGTACGAATGGACGTTGCATAGCCACAAAAGCAGAATGTACAACTCCTTGCCAAGGTATATACACTCCCTCGACATGCATTCTTACATTAAAACAGTTTTGCTGTGGTACAGCAAAGCATTTCTTGGCTTTTCACACAAAGAAAACCTAGTAACAATGAATGCTTCAGGCACTCAGTGCAGAACCCTAGCTAGTCCTTTCTGCACTTATAACATGTTGCAGGTGTGATAAAAATGAAGTCTAAGAATAAGAAACTACAACTTTTGTACAGAGATTAGGAGGGATTATTGCCCATGACTCTCCTCTTCTGCAGCACCTCTGGGGGAACCATGCTGGCAGATAACTTCACCATGTATCTTGCTAGTCTTTCCGTTGCCTTTGTGAATGACACTGGCTGCCTCCTGTCACCTGCCTCAGTGTAATGTTATCCAGATCAGGCCAGCCCGGTGGGATGGCAGAAGAAATTACGATCCAGCTCACCTCCAGGTCCACCTGGCTAATGCCTTCAGCGTCACAAAAGCATCTCCAGGGCACAACACAACTGCAGAGCCAGAGTGGGAACACAATTCCCAACACCACCCACCAGTGGGGAATAAAAATCCCATTGCACCACTGCTCTCCCTCCCACACCGCCACAACCTCAGGCACACAGTATACATTGCACAGATAAAAAACCCAGTGCACACACCGCGTCCCACCTCAGAGGTGACGCAAGCCTGGAAAATTTCAGGTTGGTGAAGCCAGAAAACCTGCCGTCACAGCTGTACTGGAACACAAAGCATACTTGCCTACTATTTCTAAATACCCCCACAGCAATGGAACTTGTACTGGCCAGACATCAAACACAGGGCCCCTGTCAGCATGGGACCAGCTGGAAAAGCCGAGGGGGGGAAAAAACCAGAAAGCTTGTGATGTGATTCACATATCATTACAGAGTCCTCAAGAAGAAGAAACGCCATGGAGCTGGGGTGGCAGCTTCTCAGGGCTGACGGGGAAGCTGGTCAGGAGCATTCAAGCCAAGATACCTGTTATAGTGTGTCACTGCTGGCCAGCAGGCACCACAAGACTGTAAACCACACCCAGGCATGTCAAGCTGCCCCTGGACCGCAGAGGCCACTGGGCACAGAAGTGCCTCCCCACACCGTAATGCTGCAGGCTGCAGCACGACTCCCAGTCACCATTCCCGTCCTAGAGCCCAGCTCCAGGCACTGAGAATAGCAGCACCTGAAACCCCAGCTTGTGTGAGCTTCTCTTGGTCCTCCAGCCTTTGAGCCTCAGCACTCCACACCAGAAACGGCAGGCCAAGACGCCTACTGCCTGTGACTTTAAGCCTCCCCATCTCTCACATTGCTCCCTGCACTGCATGGTTACACTTTGTGTTTTGTGTCACTGCTGGTTTAATTAAAGGGTTGATTTTTTGTAGCTAGATAATAGATCGGTGTATAACATATTGTTTCATAATTTAAAGAAACTATTTGAGTTGCAAGCTCATTTATGTTCGTTACTTAACAGATTGTTTAATAATAAAAACCTTAACAATTCCATTCATCAAGACTTGGCAGTTCATTTTATACAGAAAAGTTTGCAGTCATTCGTAAGGTTTTACAAACAAACATAGGCAAAGATACAAGCTACACCAACAACTGCCTGCCACTATATTTCATCTATAAACACCACCAAATGAACAAAAATTTTCCAGACACACACACACACCCTCCTCAGGATGTACAGCTGCACGAGTTAATGGCTGAGACTCAAAATAAGAAAAACTGGCATCCCTGACAACATTGTCCAAGCTGTTTGCATTTTGCAGCCTCTGGACCTCAGCCTCCCACCCATCACTAAGACTTTCTCCCTTACACTCTCAGAAATATTGTGCAAAATACTGCTATTGTCTTTGGGATGTTTTCTCCTGCTGCTTCAAACTCTTTCCAGGAACAGCATCATCTCCCTTTCAAATGGCCAAACACACACTCCATTGCTAATGGGAAACTACTAAAGTCTTAAACAGCTCCCTCCTCCTATCCAAGAGGCCTGTGAATGGCTCATTAACAAGGGAAGCAGATGGAAAGCCGGACAGCCCAAGCTAACCAGAGCAATGTCCACAGTATTAATGTCCATCATATTCCTAGGGACAGAGTCCTTTCTCCATCAGTTTAAATAAAGCTGAAGTCTGAAACAGCATAGGATGGACAGTGGACCCTTCCAGGCCTCCCAGCATTCATACCAATAAACTACCTCAGCGTTCAACAAGCCATTGGTGCCCTATGAAGAAATAATCTTTGCTGTTTATGAGTCCTGAGCCCTAACTGGGATATGTAGATAGGTGGGAGGGTATTCACATGGGAATCCTCAACACATTTTTCTGAACACCAAGACCGAAAAAAACCATTGATAATTCCCTGAATATTACTGAGCTGTACAATTGAATGCAACCATACCTTTTCCATGGCATCACACACTTGCATGACAAAGATCCCAACCAGTCTGATCTTCCCATGCCAAATTAGCGTGCTATGGACCAGCAGTGTTTGTGGTTGGCCAGCTTCCAGATGGCAGTGATGACCTGCCTGTCCATGGACATGAGGCACCGTCTGCTGGGACACTGCTGCTGCTGCTGCAGCTCCAGGGTTTCTTCAGCATAGTTCTCCAGAAAGGTTAGAATCAGAGAAGGTGAGGGTTGGAAGGGACCTCAGGTCACCTAGCCCAAACCCCTGCTCAAACCAGGACCAACCCCAATTAAATCATCCCATCTAGGCCTTTGTCAAGCTGGGCCTTAAAGACCCCCTAAGAAAGGAGATTCTTATCACCTTCCTGTGTAACCCATTCCAGTGCTTCACCACCCTCCTAGGGAAGAAGTTTTTCTTAATATCCAACTCAGACCTTCCCCACTGCAACTCGAAACCACTCCTCCTAGTGCTGACATCTGCCATCACTGAGAACAACCTAGATTCATCCTCCCTGGAGCTCTCATCAGGCAGTTGAAGGCCAATATTAAATCTCCCTCACTCTTCTCTTCTGCAGACTAGACAAGACTAGTTCCTTCAGCTCTCCTGATGAGACATGTGCTCTAACTAATCCTTTTTGTTGTCCTCTGCTGGACTTTCCAATTTGTCCCCATGCTTCTTGTAGTGGGGGGGGGCCTCAAAACTGGATGTAATTCTTCCAAGGTGGCCTCACCAGCACCAAATAGAGGGGAATAATCACTTATTTCCAGCTGCTGGCAATGATCCTGCTAACACAGCCCAATTTGCCATGAGCCTTCTTGGCAATAAGAACACACTGTTGCTTCACAGGCAGCTTCTTCTCCACTGTAATTTCCAGATCCTTTGCTGCAGAACAGCTGCCTGGTCAGTCATCCCTGAGTCTCTAGCACTGCATAGGATTTTTTGGTTCTAAGAGCAAGACCCTGCACTTGTCCTTGTTGAACCTCATCAGGTTTATTTTGGCCCAATCCCACAATTTGTGTACATCGTGCTGTATCGCATCTCTAGTCTCAAGGGCTATGTCTACACTAGAGGACTCAGGTAAGTCGGCTTCATAAGATAAACATAAAGTCAGCTGTATTAAGTCGACTTAGAGACTTTACGAAGTCGACTTAAGCCAGGGGACCCATTTAAAGTTGACTTAATAACTTAATGAACTCCAAATGGGGCCCTGGAGTTGCTCAAGTCAACTCAAGCCTTCAACGCAGGCATACCCAAGGATATCTAGCCCCCCCCCCCCCCCATCTAGCATCATCTGCAAACTTGCTGAGGGTACAATCCACCACATCTTCCAGGTAATTATGCAAATGTTGAACAAAACTGGCTCCAGGACCAGCCTTTGGAGCACCACACTTGATACCAGGTGCCAACTAGACATCAAACCATTGATCTCTACCTGTTCAGCCCGATGATCTAGCCAGCTTTCTACCTACCTTTCAGCCCATTTCTTAAACTTGCTGGCAAGAAGTCTATGGGAGACCATAGAAAACTGCTAAAATCAAGATATATCATGTTCATCACTTGTCACAGAACCAGTCTTATCATAGAAGACAATCTTGTTGGTCACCCATGACTTGTCCTTTGTGAATCCATTCTAACTGTTCCTGATAATATTCCTCTCCTCCAAATGGATTCCTTGAGGACTTGCTGTATGATTTTTCCAGGTACTGTGGTGAGGCTGACCGGTCTGTAGTTTTTCCGGTCTCCTCCTTCCCATTTTTTAAGTATGGGCACTAGAGTTACCTTTTCCCAATACTCCAGGGCCTCCCCAATCACCCCTAATTTTCAAAGATAATGGCTCTACAGTTCTGTCAGTCAACTTCCTCAGCATCTTTGTATGCATTGTATCCGGCCCCATGGATTTGCATATGTCCAGCTTTTCTAAATAGTCCTGAACCTGTTCTTCCAGCATTGAGAGCCTCTCACTCTCTCCCCCTTCTGTGCCACGCACTGCAATTGTTTGGGAGCTGATGACATTGCTTTTGTCATCCTGGAATTCCCTCACCACTGCTCATCATCCCAGATGTGCAGAACAGGTCTTCCCCAGCAGTACAACAGGTCTTTCCCAGCAGGCTTTTGATACAGTTTCCCACAGCATTCTCATTGGCAAATTAAGCAAGTATGGGTTGGATATGTGGACTATAGGGTGGATAGAAAACTGCCTAGATCAACGGTTTCAGCGTGTAGGAATCAATGGATCCATGTCTAGCTGGCAACCAGTAATGAGTGGTGTGCCCCAGGGGTCAGTCCTGGGGCCAGTTCTGTTCAACATTTTCATCAATGATCTGGATGATGGAATAGACTGCACTCTCAGTAACTTTGCAGATGACACCAAGCTGGGGGGACCAGTAGACACGTTGGAGGGCAAGGACAGGATTCAGGGAGACCTAGATAAATTGGAAAAGTGGGCCAATAGAAATCTTATGAGGTTCAATAAGGACACGTGCCAAATCCTGCACATGGGACCGAAAAACCCCATGCACTGCTACAGGCTGGGAAACATTCAGCTGAGTATCATAGAATCATAGGGTTGGAAGGGACCCCGCGAGGTCATCTAGTCCAACCCCCTGCCAAAAAAAGCAGGACCATTCCCATTAGATCATCCCACTCAGGGTTTTGTCCAGCTGGGCCTTGAACATCTCCAGAGATGGAGATTCCACCACCTCCCTAGGCAGCTTATTCCAATGCTTCACCACTCGCCTAGTAAGGAAGTTTCTCCTAATATCCAGCCTGGACCGCCCCAGCTGTAACTTGAAACCATTGCTTCTCGTTCTGCCCTCTGTTACTACCGAGTAACTATAGCAGCACTACAGAAAAGGACCTGGGGGTCATGGTGGATGAGAAGCTAGATATGAGTCAGCAGTGTGCTCTTGCTGCCAAAAAGGCCAGTGGCATACTGGGCTGCATCAAAAGAAGTATTACCAGCAGATCAAGGGATGTGATCATTCCCCTCTATTCTGCACTGGTAAGGCCACATCTAGAATACTGTGTTCAGTTTTGGGCTCCCCACTACAAAAAGGACAGGGACATGCTAGAGAGAGTTCAGAGGAGGGCGACCAAAATGATTAAAGGGCTAGAGCACAAGCCCTAGGAGGAAAGACTGGAAGCATTAGGCTTATTTAGTCTGCAGAAGAGAAGACTGAGGGCCGATTTGATAGCAACCTTCAACTACTTGAAGGGATTCTATAAGGAAGACGGAGCTCGACTATTCTCGCTAGTAAAGGAGGACAGAACAAGGAGCAATGGTCTCAAGTTACAGTTAAGGAGGTCGACGCTGGATGTTAGAAAAAACTTTTTTCTAGGCGAGTGGTGAAGCATTGGAATGAGCTGCCAAGGGAGGTGGTGGAGTCTCCATCTTTGGAGGTGTTTAAGGCCCGGCTGGACAAAACCATGACTGGGATGGTTTAGTGGGAGTGGTCCTGCCTCTGGCAGGGAGTTGGACTAGATGACCTATGAGGTCCCTTCCAACCCTAGGATTCTATGATTCCCAAGCCCAAGTACGGTGATGCAAGCTGTTAAGCGGCTCCAGGTACTTATGTGTATATACAGCTAACATGCTGAATATTCCACTTCATGTATCTGATGACGTGGTATTGTGACCACAAAAGCTTATATGATAAATAAATGTGTTGGCCCTCATAAATAACACAGGACTACTTGTTTGATCTCCTTTACATCAGTTGCTCTTTATAGTCCTGTTTCTCCTCTTTCACATCCTAGTTCCACCCTCCTGAAGACCCTCCTGCTGTTGTAGGGGCTGCTGACACCACATCATCTATCTGGTGGAGCAGCAGAGGGATACCCAAGCCAAACCCATGGAGCTTTGAGTGCTGAGCTGCAGCCAAGCAACTTTGTGTATTGAAGGCTGACAGGCGACAGGCAGAGAACATTGGTGTGTCTGTGCTGGCTCATGAAAAGTTGAAAATGGCCCTAGACCACCCAGAAAGGAAGTCCAGGGTGGAGACATGAATCTTTGGATTTTTTAAAATTCTGTGCTCACCTGGCTCCTGCTGTGCCTCCCATAATGCCCAGCGAGAAAAGGTCCAGAATATACACCATTTAGTGGAGAAGCAAAGAATTTCGGACACCCTTAGAGAAAAGCATGACTTCAGTTCAGAACAAAATAACTGCCATGTGTACATAGTTAGGCATGCTGACAGAGGGCACAGCAGCCCGTGAACATGCTATTACTGAGGCTTGCATGTTTCACACTACCTCACAGGCAGCAAAAAGTGATGGATTAAACCCTCTGCCTAGACAAGCCCAAACAGAAAAGGTGATTTTCTAAAATGTGTTAGCTAATATGTTGTTAAACTAGTGTAGACAAAGTTTAGTACCTTTGAAAACATGTTAGCTGGTTGTGAACGGTTCTAGAGGGGAGCCTAGCGATGACCATTATCAGCACCCATCTAATACACTTCTAATGGTCATGCCCTGTCTACATTTGATATCTAGGATTTAAAATGTGTGAGTTAAAACATGTGAGAACACCTTTTATCTTAGTGCAGAGAAGGCCAGCGAAATGACGCTCAGCAGGAATACTGTGACTATTCTGCATTTATACACATCCCTAGGCTTTATACACTCTAATGTCACCATTTCCATAACAACTAACACACGTCAGAGCAAATGTAAAAGTGCAGAAAGTAAGCTCTGAACAGGGCCTAATCATGCCACCTGACGGGTTTCAGTGAAGGGAGCGGGCAGGGCATCTGGCCTTGCCTTTAGGGAGGCCTCCTGGCTCTTTCCAACCTGAAGTCAAAGCCCTGCAGCCGTTAGCAGCTATGCCACACAATCAGACACTCATTTCACAGAACACTCTTTTATGATCAAAATACAGAATTTTCAAGCTTTTGTTAAAAAAAAAAATCACCCTGTTGTCATAGCAACTTGATGCAGTTACTCTCGCTCAGCTTTTAGTCACCAGGCTCTGGAATTTCTGAGAGTTCACAGTGATGATTACACCCCGTTCAGTCTGTATCCACCTCTCACAGGGGATGGAGGGAGGTACTGGTGAGGAGAGTTTCCAGAACAGAGACCAGACTATTCCTCAGCCATTGGCATGGAAGCGTATGCCCCTACATGTCTCTTCGATGCATTCACAACACTGTCCCCATTCTCCCCACTTCCATAGATACCATCAGGCTCCTAGATGTGCAAAGCAGCACCCCTGGGGTCCCGCACTGGCAGCCGAGCACCAGGAGAGGTGAAGGCCAGCTGGTAGTGTAAACAAGTATGTCTTCTTCCCCCTTGATTTGTACAAACAAACACCCAGTTCACAGCAAACTGGAGTGCACAGCTACTGTGCAAGCTCACTGAGTGTCTGTGTGCACCCTATGGCTGCACTAAAAGCTCCCAAGTGTTCCTTGACTAATTCCCACTTCAAAGAGGAGTTAACAGCACTGCTGATGTGCCAGCTCACAGAGAAGGAATTAAAGACACTTAAGGAGAACAACTGGAGACAACTCCTGATCCACAATGATACCAAGCACATGTACCACACCCAGCCCTGGTATAATTATATTGACTTCAGGAGTCAAAAAATGTGGAAAAGGATGACCTGAGTGACTACAGACCACTTGGCTTGATATCACTCCCAGGAAAAATCATGGAAATGCTGACGTGTAACGCAGCAGGTAAAGAATGGCAGCATAAGTAATCCAAACTGACACCATTTTATGGTATACAGAAAATATAGACAACTTGATAGCACTTTTCATGGTATTACAATCTTGCTTGATGAAGGTAACTGTTGCAAAAATCAACTGAGACTTCTGTAAAGCACTATTCTAATTTTGAATAAAGCATCATTCAAAATCAGAGTAGCACCCAGTAAACTGGCTAAATGACAGAGCTAAACAAGTTTCAGAGGGGCAACCACCTTACTCTAGTTCAGCAGAACAAACAAGGAGTCCTATGGCACTTTTTGTGATGTTTCAGGTTACCTTAGGTCACTGGGGCTGCCATAGTGATAGATGGGAGAGTTGTTTTTCTGCTAGGAAAACCTGGCTGTCTGGTTTCAGTTTCTCTTCAATAAAGGTACGGTATGGAGCGGGGAGTATGTTGTCTCTCCATTATCTGGTTATAACCCACCTATACAACATACTGGTGACAAGGACAGGATGGTCTGGAAACACTGAACAACCAGAAGCAGGGTAGGGTAAGAAAAAACTTTCTTCATTGTTTATTGTTGTGCCAGCTGGAAATCTGAGCTGTGTGCCTAGAAAAAGGCAGTAGAGGGGGATAACAACCACAAGAAGGCACTAGGGCATCAAGGCTTCACTCACTCCCCACGCCTCTCCCCCAGCATTCGAGGACTATTTGGACATATGTGCTACGTATACTGCATGTTTTCAGAATTTTGTGATAGCAAATGACATAATAGATGAAAATAGGTGCCAATCTTCCTAACGATTATAGATGCTAAAGACTTACAGTCGACTGTGTAATTTGCTTTATCCTGATAAGCCAGAGGCAAGACCTGACAGAGATCTAGTGGAAATTCCAGGGGCACATTTTTCTCCAAAAACCCTGGTAATTGCAGAGAGATACAAGTTCCAAAGAAACCAAGACAAAGGTGAATCAGCAGCACAATCTGTAGCAGCTCTGAGGAATCTGGCGAAACACTCCAATTTCAAGAACATGTTAGAGGAACTTCTGCATGACAGACTGCTATGTGGCCTGTACAGTGAAATGCCTACTAACCAAAGCTCAGCTCACCTTGCAAAAAACAAACAATTTTGCAGGCTGCACGGAACAGGTCCTCTAAGACATGCAATGAATCAGGGCTGGACTGCATAAAGTACACCCAGAAGCTACCCGCAGGGCACTGGGGAAACGGGAATGTTACTCATATGGAAAACTGGGTCACCTTGCATCAGAGTGCTGGTATAAGGAACTACTGTGTCGACAATGTGACAGGTGAGGGCACATTGAACACATCGGCGAACAAAGGAAGGATGAGCCAAACAGAAGAGGCAGATCAGAGGAAAATGAGCTAGCTGTTGGTTCAGGAGACTAAGAGGGAAATTCTGCATCCTGTACAGCAAACACAAGGGCTATGTCTACACTAGGAAAAGTTAGCTTGAATTTGTTAATCCAAACTAATACATTCAAGTTTAGTTGGAACTGAACTCAAACTTATTAGTTCGAATTAACAACATGGACTAATTCAAACTAAAATTACTTTGAATTAGTTCACTTCGTTAATTCAAACTAACTGCCCTTAGCTCGAAGTCATTAAGTTCAAACTAAGGGTTACTCCTTGTTGACATCGTTCTTAGTTTGAACTAACTGGCAGGTCTTACTATTTTGAACTCAGCTTTCATTAGTTCGAATTAAAGAATTCCTTAGTTTGAACTAATGACAGCCTAGTTAAGTTTCCTTAATTAAGTTTCCTTAATTCAACACATACCTGACCAAGGCGACACCCAGTCAGAAGATGAAGTGTCACTCCACATTTTGTCTAAGACAGCTTGTGCACATGAATTCTGGGTGACACCTCTGTTGGAAGGTAAACCTGTACTCATGGAACTGGACACCAGCAAAGCAGTTTCATTAGTTTCAAAAATGGTGTAGGAAGACTTAAAGGCATCTACCAATTAAAGCAACAATGGTTGGTTTGAAGACATACACACTAGAGATAGTTTCCATTGGGCACTACTGATATGAAAGCAGAGCTCAAGGGACAGACTGCAAGGCTGCCACTGTTTGTGGTGAAAGCCTTAATGGGAAGGTCATGAATTAAAAAGATCCAACTCAATGGGGCAGAACTGCATCCAATAACTGAAGAGGATATGGGCCTGGCTGTGGAACTAGTGGACAATGCTGCTTTCAGAGAAGACTTAGGCAGAATGAAGGGAATCACCGTGAATTTACATATTAACCCTGATTGCCAACCAAAGTGTTCAAAGCATGTAACATGCCATTTGCCATCAGACCCAAGGCTGAAGAAAACTTGGACTGGCTTGTCAAGGAGGGAATCTTAGGACCACCTACTCACAGCCTGCGGGCAATACCCATTGTCCCAATAGTGAAGAAAGATGGCTCCATTTGGATTTGTGGAGACTTTAAGGTCGCTGTTAACCCAGTGTTATGTGCAGAGCAATATCCACTTCTCTGCATCGAGGACATCTTCATGGGATGACTGGGTGACAAAAATTTAGCAAGATTCATTTCAGTCAAGCATATTTACAGATGCATGTCAAAGAAGAATCTCAAGAGTTGTTGACTATTATAACACATAAGGGGATGTACACATACCACTGTTTGCATTTCAGAATTACTTCAGTCCCAGCTTTGTTCAATGGATTAGACTTTGAGTGGCTTATCAGGACTACAGTGCTATCTTGATGACATCCTGGTCACTGACAAAAACAAGAAGGAACACCTTATAAACCAGGAAGCCACCCTTCACAGACTAGAAGAGTATGGCTTGTGCATTCTCTGAGACAAATGTGACTTTTTTCAGCCCTCAGATGAATATTTGAGACATATAATTGATGCTGCTGGCCTCCATAAGTCTCTGGCCAAGGTTAAGCCTATCGTGGACCCTCCATCTCCTCAGCGTGTGAGCAAACTTCGCTCTTTTTTTTTTAAGGGTTATTAAACAATTATGGCAAGTTTATTTCACACTTGGCAACATTCCTGAAACCCTTACATGAGTCTCTTGGGCCAAACAAGAGCTGGAACTGGACTGAAACCAGTGATGTTACATTTAACAAAGCTAAACTCGCACTGATAAACTCTACGGTTCTGACAAATTTTGATCCATCCTTACCCCTACAGCTGGCCTATGATGCTTCCCCTTATAGAGCTGGGGCAGTATTGTCTCATGTTATGCCTTCAGGTGAAAAATAAGTATATCACTTTCACTTCATGCACTTTGACCAAGACAGAAACCAGCCACACCCAAATTGAACGCAAAGCGCTGGGCATTGTTTTGGCTTTCAAAAATTTCGCCCCTGACATCAATTTTGAGGCCACACGCAGGTATTCTATCCTTGGCTGCCGGTCATATGCAATGATGGGCATTGATACTTTCTGGATACAAGTATGAGAGCCTCTTTGCACTGCAATGCAGATAGTCTTTCAAGGCTGCGCTTAACAGTATACCTTCACCCATAGGACTGTTCTGGAAGATCATGGCAACATATTCATGTGGATTTTGCTAGCCCATTCAAAGGATGTATGTTTTTAATTGTTGTTGATGCCCATTCTAAATGGCCAGAAGTCTCTGTAATGGATTATGGAAAATGCTATCCAGAACCTATGTGGCTTTGTTAGTCATTATGGGCTGCCAGAACTGCTGGTGAGTGACAATGGACCACAGTTCATTTCCCAAGATTTTTAAAGATTTTATGAACGCCAATGTAATATATCACATCAGGTCAGCACCATATCATCCTTCCACCAATGGACTCCCTGGAAGGTTCATGCAGACTGTGAAACAAACTCTAAAATCTGTGAGGGGCCTTCACCTCTTCAGAAACACCTTGACAACTTCTTGTTATCCTACAGAAACACACTACAGGCTACAACTAATGTATCTCCAGCTTTCCTTATGATGGGATGGCAGTTGCGCTCTTGCTTTGATTTGTTGAAACCACGAGAAACACAAGTAGTTCAATGCTAACAGCAGGACCAGGTCATCAGCCATGCACCAAAAAGGATTGCACCTTCAGTACTGGACAGCCTGTTCTAGCTTGAAGCTATGCTTCACGAACTAAATGGGTTCCAAAAACAGTCATTGCCTAGGCAGGACCTGTTTCCTGCACTTTTCAGACAGCGAATGGCCTTACTTGGCGTCGGCACGTTGATCAGTTGCTACCTCGTCATACCCATCCCTGAAGATACATCTCTAATTGCCTTAACTAATTTCACCCTTACAGGTGATGTACCACTGAGTCACAAATCAGCTCTACCTGTCTCTCCTGCTCCAGCCACAGCTTCAACATCTTCGGCATCTTGCCCAGTTCAACTTGACACATCATCTTCTCTGATTCCTGCTACTTCTCTGGTGTCTACGCTCACGCTGTCATCAATACCCAGTGCCAACCAAAGTCTTTTTGCCGCCCTAGGAGCCTGTGATTTTGGCACACCCCCCTCAGGGGAGGTGCGAGGCTTAGGGCAATCAGTCTGTTCCCCTCCCTATTATCTCCCCCCAATGATTGGGGGGCAGACTGGCCCCGCACTCCACCCCTCCCCTGAGCTGGGGGCAGAGCAGTTCGGCGGAGGGTCTGGGCTCTGCTCTCCTGCCCCACCTCCGTGCCAGCCCTCCCTGCCCCCAGGGCAGAACAATCAGGCCAGGGGAGGGGCAGGAGAGTGGAGCCTGGCCTCTGGGCTGGCCCACTCTGCCCCGAGCCGGCTATTCCTCCCTGGGGGTGGGAAGGGCCGGCCCAGAGCAGAGGCAGGCTCTGCGCTCCTGCCCCCTCAGCTGCCTTCACCTCCGCGCCGAAAGCAGCAGGGAGGGACTGGGGGACAGTGTGGCCATGAGGGGGGGCGTGGTGCCTCCCCCCAAGATGCCCATGTTGGTGCCCCCTACTCTTCAGAGCCCTAGGTGACTGCCTAGCTCACCTCTATGGTAGGCCTGGCCCTGTCAATGCCACCTTCTAGTATGGGCACACCACAAGTTTGCCATAATCCACCTAGTGAGAGAAGGCCTCCTTGGCTGGATCTTTAGCTAGTGGCAACGACCTCATCATGGGGCCGAATAATTCCCCAGAGGCTCACCCAGAGATGGGGCAGTCTACCCTGGTCTCCGAGTTTAATGTTTATTCTTTCTGGGAGGGGGTGTTTTCATTAGAAGGGAAGGAATATGTGGTGTTTCGGGTTACCTTAGGGCACTGGGGTTGCCATAGCGATAGATGGGAGGATTGTTTTAGTGCAAGAAAAACGTGTCTGACTGGCTTTAGTTTCTCTTCAGTAAAAGTTCAGCATGGACCTCTGAGTATGCTGTTTCCTCGTTATCTGGTTATAATCCATCTATACAACACTTTTAAAGCCTAATAAATTTATCTATCACGTGAGCTTTTCTGGGAGAAAATCTAACTTTGTCAAATGCTTGAAAATGGTCTTCAAGCGTCTGATGAAGTAAAATTTTCTCCCCTGAAATCTCATGCAATAAATAAATCTGTTATTCTTTATAAGTGCCACATGGCTCCTTGTTTGTAGAGCTAAACAAGTAACTGTAAACTAGGAATTATCATCCAACTGTGAGTTTCTAGTGGGGTCCTGAATGGATCTTTTCTTGGCCTAATGCTGTGTAAAGATGTGGAAGAAAACATCATTTCATTGCTGGTAGAAGTTTCCAGAAGATACAAACACTTCTGGAATGTTAACTCATGATGGGACAAGTCAATTCTACAGATCAGCCCGGAAAGTTTTGTAAGGTAAATGCATTTAACACTATGGATTTTAGTGCAGCTAAAATACAGGGGCATACGGATCTAGGAACCAACAGTGATCATCATTCTACTAGGCTGGGGGATTCCGGACAGCAGTAACTCTGAAAAAGTTTTAGGGATCAGAGTGGAAATTAAATCAATGTGAAGTTTCAAAGGGGTAGCTGTGTTAGTCTAGTACAGGGAAACAAACAAGGAGTCTGGTGACACTTTTAGGCTACGTCTATACTTACAAGTTAGTTCGAATTAAGGAGGCTTAATTAGAACAAACTTAGTACCTGTCTAAACTAGGCTTTCATTAGTTTGAATTAAGGAAACCTTTAATTTGAACCAATAAGACCTGCTCGTTACTTCAAACTAAACACCAGTTCATTCATTAGTAATACCAGGGATAAAAGAGAGGGTAGTCGGAACATGTATGTGTGTGGGGGGGGAATTACTTATCTTAGGTGTGCTAATGAAGCCCTAATACCTGAGGCGAGTGAGGAGGGACAATGCCGGGAGAGAATGCAAGGAGGTAGATGCAATAGAACTGAAAATCAACAGGGGAAACTAGGGCAATGAGTCCAGTATTTTAGGTGCCTGTACATGAATGAAAGGAGCCTGGGAAATAAGCAGGAAGAATTGGTAGTACTGGTGCAGACAAGGAACTATGATATAATTGGCATAACAGAGACGTGGTGGGATAGTCTGCATGACTGGAGCTCTGCCATGGATGAGTATAAATTGTTCAGGCAGGGAAGAAGACGGGGAGGAGTAGCACTATATGTAAAAGAGCTCTATGACTGCTCAGAGCTCCATTATGGAAGTGGAAACAAGCCAGTTGAAAGTCTCTGGGTTAAGTTTAGAAGAGAGGACAACAAGGGGGATCTAGTGCTGGGTGTCCGCTATAGACCGCCAGACCAGAAGGAGGAGGTAGATGAGGCATTCTATGGATAACTTGCAGAAGTTTCCAGATCACAGGCCCTGGTTCTCACGGGGGACTTCAATTACCCTGACATCTGCTGGGAGGCCAATACAGCAGTGCACAGGCAATCCAGGGAGTCTTTGGAGAGTGCTGAGGACAACTTCCTGGTACAAATGCTGGAGGAACCAACTAGGGGCCTTGAACCTCTCAACTTGCTGCTCACAAACAGAAGAATTGATTGGGGAAGTAGAAGTGAATGGCAGCCTGGGCAGCAGTGACCATGACATGATTGAGTTCAAGATGCTGATTAATGGAAAAAGGGAAAGAAGCAAAACACAGACCCTGGACTTCAGAAAAGCAGATTTTGGCTCCCTCAGGGAACTGATGGGCAGGATCCCTTGGGAGGCTGATCTGAAGGGAAAAGATGCTCAACCAAGCTGGCTGTATTTTAAAGAAACCCTGCTAAGGGCACAGGAAGATACCATTCCAATGAGCAGAAAAAAAACAGCAAATGTGGAAGGCACCCAGTGTGGCTAAACAGAGGACTCTGCACTGAGCTAAAGCAAAAAAAGGAAGCGTACAGGAAGTGGAAGCTTGGATAGATGACTAGGGAGGCATACAAAGACATTGCTCGGGACTGCAAATCAGAAAGGCCAAAGGACAGTTGGAGTTGCAGCTAGCAAGGGATGTGAAGGATAACAGGAAGGGGTTCTACAAGTATATCAATAACAAGAAGAGGATCAGGGATGGCGTATGTTCCTTAGTGAATGAGGCAGGTATCCTCGTGGTGGAGGATGAGGAAAAAGCTGAAGTGCTCAATGCTTTTTTTACTTCAGTTTTCACAGGCAGGGCCAGCTCCCAGCCTACTACACTGGGTATGGCAGATTGGAGAGAAGAAGAGAGGCCCCTGCTGATGGAAGGTCAGCTTACGGACTACCTAAAGAAGCTGGATGTGCCACAAGTCCATGGGGCCAGATGACCTGCACCCAAGGGTACTGAGGGAGTTGGCCAATGAGACAGCAGTACCCAGGTCCATTATCTTTGAAAACTCATGGCAAATGGGAGAAGTGCTGGAGGACTGGAAAAAAATCAAATATAGTGTCTATCTTCAAGAAAGGCAAAAAGGATGATCTGGGGAATTACAGACTTGTCAGCCTCACCTCAATCCCTGGAAAAATCATGGAGCAGGTTCTCAGAGAATGCATCCTGAAACACTTGGAGGAAAACAGAGCGATCAGGAACAGTCAGTATGGGTACACCAAGGGTAAATCATGCCTGACCAACCTCATCACCTTCTATGATGAGATGACTGGATCTGTGGATGCGGAAAAAGCCATTGATATGATATACCTCGACGTTAGCAAGGCTTTTGATACGGTTTCCCACAGCATTCTCATCGGCAAGCATGTGTTGGATGTGTGGACTGAGAGGTAGAGAGCAAACTGGCGAGATCAACGGTTTCAGCGTGTAGGAATCAATGGCTCCATGTCTAGTTGGCAACCGGTAACTAGTGGAGAGCACCAGTGGTCAGGCCTGGGGCCAGTTCTCTTCAACATCTTTATTAATGGTCTGGATGATGGGATAGATTGCATACTTAGTAAGTTTGCAGATGACACCAAGCTGGGGAGAACAGTAGACACGCTGGAAGGCAGGGACAGGATTCTGGAAGACTTAGGCAAGTTAGAGCAGAGGGCCAATAGAAATCTCATGAGGGTGAAGGTGAATCAGCTGTACAGTTTCTGGCAGCTCTGTGGAAGCTGGCAGCACACTGTGACTTCAAGAACATGTTAGAGGAAATGCTGCATGACAGGCTGGTGTGTGGCCTGTACAGTGAATCAACATGAAAATGCCTATTGACTGAAGGTCAACTCACCTTGCAGAAGGCTGAGGAAATTGCAGTCTCTATGGAACGCGTCACCCAAGACATGCAACAGGTCGGGGTCAGCGTACGTAAAGTATCCCTACAACCTGCCCACAGGGCACCGGGGAGACAGGAATGTTACTGGTGTTGGAAGCAGAGTCAACTCAAATCAGAGTGCTGGTGTAAGGAACTACTGTGTCGACAATGTGGTAAGAGAGGGCACATTGAACGTGCCTGCAAACAAAGGAAGGGTGAGCCAAACAGAAAAGGCAGACCTGAGAAAAATGGGCTGTTGGTTTGGAGGACTAAGAGGGAAATTCTGCATGCAGTAGAGCAGAGTACAGGTGATCATAGTGACACCCAATCGGAAGATGAAGATTCTCTCCATGTTTTATCTGTAACAGCTGGCCCACGTAAATTCTGGGTAACACCTGTGTTGGAAGGCAAACCTACACGCATGGAACTGGACACTGGCACAGCCATTTCATTAGTTTCTAACCTTGTGTATGAGAAAGACTTTAGACATCTGCCACTTAAGCCGACAGTAGTTGTTTTGAAGCCATATACTGGAGAGACTGTTCCCCTTTTGGGTACTATTGATGTGCAAGTAGAACTCAATGGACAGACCACAAAGCTACCACTGTTTGTGGTGAAGGGGAATTACCCATCCCTAATGGGAAGATCTTGGATCAGGAAAATCCAACTCAATTGGTCACAAGTGCATCAATTGACTAAAGAAGAAATGAATCTAGCAGCGGTACTAACGAAACACGCTGCTGTTTTCGGTGTTTTAGGCAGCATGAAGGGAATCACTGTGAAATTAAATATAAAGCCTGACTGCCAACCAAAATGTGGTGTGGGCACAACAGAAGCTCGCCGTAATCCACCTTAAGACAGAAGGCTTCCTAATCGGCTGGATCTCTAGCTAGTGGTGACCCCCTCTTCATGGGGCAGAATAATTCCCCAGGGCTTCGCCGGAGATGGGGCAGTCTACCCTCATCTCCTAGTTTAGTTCTTATTCTTTCGGGGGGGAGGGGGGAGGGCTTTTTCATGAGAGGGGGAGGAATATGTGGTGTTTTGGAATACCTATGGTCATTGGGGTTGTCATAGTGATAAATGGGAGTGTTGTTTAGGTGCTAGGGAAACCTGTCTGTTGGGTCCTCTCTCTCTCTCTCAGTTCTCTTTCAATAAAGACTCCTTACACAGCTCTGAATATGCTGCCTCTCATTATTGGATTATAATTTCCCCAAAAACTCTACAGACAGAACAAGGAACAAAGGTTTCAAATTGCAGCTGGGGTGGTCGAGGTTGGATATTAGGAAAAACTTTCTTACTAGGAGGGTGGTAATGCATTGGAATGGGATACCTAGGGAAGTGATGGAATCTCCATCTTTGGAGATATTTAAGGCTTAGTTAGACAAAACCCTCGCTGGGATCATTTAGTGAGAGTGGTCCCGCCTTTTTTTTTTTGTAGGGGATTGGATTAGATGACCTCATGAGATCCCTTCTAACCTTGTGATTCTATGATGTAGACAAGGATTAGCTCTTAGTTCGAACTTAGTAAATTTGAACTCAGGGCAATTTGTTCGAATTAACAAAGTGGACTAACTCAAAGTAATGCTAGTTCGAATTAGTCCAGGTTGTTAATTTTAACTAATAAGTTTGAGTTTTGTTCGAACTAACCTCAAACTTATTAGTTCAAATTAACAAATTTGAAGTATTTTTTCCTAGTGTAGACAGTCTTAAAGCCTAACAACTTTATTTATTGCATGAGCTTTCATGGGAGAGAATCCCCATCTTCAGTGTCTGACAAAATAGGATTCCCTCCCACAAAAACTCATGCAATAGATAAATTTGTTAGTCTTTAGACCTGCCACCAGGATCCATGTTTGTTTAAATGAACCTGAACTCTTATTGCAATGGCAGCTAAGAGATAAAACAATCCTGTGCTGTACAAGAAGGAGACTATTACATGGAAAAGGACAGTGGCATAATCTCTACACGTGTCATTCATGAGACCACTACTGAATACTGTCTCCATTTTATGTCCACATTTTAATAAAGGTATTTTCAAATTGGCAACCGTTCAGCAAAGAGCCATAAGGATTATGTGTGTTCTGGAAAACCTTCCCAACAGTCTCCTTTTCTGTTGTACACAGTAGGATTTGGAAGCAGCACACAACCTGACTGGAGTTACAGAAGATGCAGGTTGGAAGGGACCTCGGGAGGTCATCTATTCTAGTCCAACCCCCTGCTCAAAGTAGGGCCAAGCCCAACTACTAGATTCTGTAAGTGCCATTGGGGCACAGAGCATTGTCTAGACATCTGGGACAAGAAGTCAGATTTTGCTCTCAGTTACACTAGTATAATTCTGTTGACTTCATTGATGATGCAGCTGAGGATTTTGGACTGGGGCTGTTCTGACTATGTTGCACAAGGTAATTATTAGTTTTTTGATGCTAGTTGCTTAGGGGAAATGTATAACTGTATGTTTAATTGATTGCATTCCAGTTCCCTTTAATGTCCGCTTGGTGGCCACTGAGCATGTTTCTGCTCTTCTCACTTCAAGGGAACTGGAGGCTGCAGAGCCGGGGGGATCTGCATGATCCAGCTACCATTTAGTTACAGTTCTTTGAGCAGTTTGAGAAACTTTTCTTAAATGGCTTTTTAGGGGGATAATTTAGAATATCTTGGGAAAACTGTTAGTGTTTAAGACGGTAGTTAGCTTTCTAGAAAGAGACAAGAGTTCCACTAAAAGGGGATTCTGGGAAGGAAGAATATTTCAGGGCTGTCAATTAATTACAGTTAACTCAAGCAATTAATTTCTTTTGAGTTAACTCAATTAAAAACTTAATTCTGATTAAACACAGTTTTAATCACACTGTTAAACAATAAATGAACACCATTTCAAATTTATTATAATTTGTTGGGATCTTTTTCTACATTTTCAAATATATCAATTTCAAATACAACATAGAACGCAAAGTATACAATACTTTATATTATTTTTATTACAAATATTTGCACTATAAAAAATAAACACAAGAAATAGTATTTTTCAATTCACCTCATAGAAGGACTCTAGTGTAATTTCTTCATCGTGAAAGAGCAACTTACAAACGTAGCTTTTTTTTTTTTTTTTTAATTACATAACTGCTTTCAAAAACAAAATGTAAAACTCTGGAGCCTACAATTCCCCTCAGTCCCACTTCTTCTTCAGCCAATTCCTAAGAAGAGTAAGTTTGTTTCCATTTATGGGAGAGACTGCTGCCCCATTTCTTACCTATGTCGTCACCCGAGAGCGAGAACAGGCACGCTCATTGCACTACAGTAGCCAGCAATGCAGATACTTGCAGACCAGATATGCCCAACATTTGTATGCCCTTCATGCTTCAGTCACCACTCCAGAGGACATGCTTCCATCGTGACGATGGTCATTGAAAATAATGCATTAATTAAATTTGTAACTGAACTTGGGAAAGAATTGTGGTTATGTCTACACTTAGATTGTTAAATCGATTTAACTTAAATTGATCTAACTGAATCAAAATAAGAATCATTAAATCGATTTAAGTTAAATTGATTTAACATGTCCCCACTAGAAACCCAAATCAAACTAGTGTGTCCATGGACAGGACTTGCTAGTTTGATTTAGGAGAGAGGCACCATGGGAGGTGTGGCCAGATGGCCCCCAAGAAGGGCCATGCCTCCACCCAATATGTAGAAAGTGGAAGGCACTCTGGGAAGCAGAAGGGTAAAAAGTTAAATAGAAATAATGTGGCTACACTGCATTATTTCAAAATAATAATTTTGATTTAACCATCATTTCAATATAAAATAAGGTTTTATTATTTTGAAATGACCATTCCTTATTTCGAAATGAGGGAGCTCCTCATTTCGGAATTAGGAAAGCTAGTGTAGACATGCAATCGTCATTTTGATTTAAAGTGCAAGTGTAGACATACCCTGTATGTCTCCTGCTCTGTGGTTTTACCTGCATTGTACAGTCTATTTCATGTTACAGCAGTCTCAGATGACGACCCAGCACATTGTTTGATTTAAGACCACTTTCACTGAAGAGCTGACAAAAACACAAAAAAGGCACCAATGTGAAATTCCTAAAGATAGTTACACCACTTGATCCAAGGTTTAAGAATCTGAAGTATCTTCCAAAATCTAAGAGGAACGAGGTGCGGAACATGCTATCAGAAGTTTTAAAAGAGTAACACTCCAATGCAGAACCCAGAGAACCCAAACAACCAAAAATGAAAATTATCCTCCTGCTTGTAGCAGCAGATGAAAATGAAACTGTCAGTCCATGCTGCTTTGACTGTTATTGAGCACAATCCATCAGCAGCAGGAAACGTATGCTCTGGAATGGTGGCTGAAGCGTGAAGGGGCATACGAATGTTCAGCATAACTGACACATAAATACCTTGCAACACTGGCTACAACAGTGCCATGTGAAGGCCTGGTCTTACTTTCAGATGACACTGTAAACAAGATGCAGGCAGCACTATCTTCTGTAAATGGGAACAAACGTTTCTGCCCTAGCAATTGGCTGAACAAAGAGCAGGACTGAGTGGATCTGAAGTTTTACTTTGTTTTATTTTTGAACGCAGTCTTTTCTCCTAATTCTACATTCGTAAATACAACTTTTATGAGACAGAGAGTGCACTATAGTACTTGTAGGTGGTGAACTGAAGTATGGTTTCTGTTGCTTCTTTTTTTACAGTGGAAATATTTGTAATCAAGAATAAATGTAAAGTTTGCATTGTGCTGTAACTGAAGTCAATATTTTTGAAAATGTAGAAAACATTCAGAACTATTTAAATAAATGGCATTCTGTTATTGTTTCTCACAATTAATTTTTTAAATTGTGTGACACCCCTAAAATACATCAATTCGGAAAGCCATTTTGTCGCTGGTAGGACTCCTCTGTCTATAGTTGTTTCAGATACTGAAGAGTTCATGCTTAAATTCAATAGCCTGTCTCAGTCTCTACCCACCACACTGTGACTAACATGCAGTCAGCATTCAATGGGACACTGTCTCAGTAGTCAGGCCTAGTGGTTGGAACAGAGGGTGATGCCCGACGTCGAGCTGGGACTCAGCCAAGGATAGCACCGCTGCTGCTGAGGTCAGGCACAGGCCGGGATCAGAATCAAGATCAGAGTCCATCGACATGCCAGAATCAGCACCAGACCCAGAGTCCAGGTGCGGTTCAGGGGTCAAAGCCAGGCAGCCAGAGTCCAGGAACAGTCCGAGTCAGTATTTGAGTTGGGGGGGGGGGTCTAGTTTCAGGCCGAAGATTGAAGCTAGGTGGTCAGTGTCAGAAAGCCCAGGCAGAGTCAAGAGGTGGAGGCACGAATGACAAGGGGCTGTAACAGGGCCAGAGCAAGATCACAGTAGAGCGAGGCCAGAACTGGAACAAGGAAGAACAGGAGCAGGCTGGGAGTCACTGGATTCTGCTATGCTACAAGGCAGCAGGGGAGTTTGTGGCCCAGGTGGGACTGCTACGCAGCCTAACCTGGAGCTGTGATGGGGTAGGTGACGTACCAGAACTTGGGGATCACCTGACCCAGGCTCTGGTCCGGATAGGCTGCTGCTGCAGACCGGGACGCTGCATTACAGCAAGCTCTGTGCAAAGGGGAAGCCCATGTAGCTGAGCTGTGGAACCATATCAACTGCCTTACTGAAATCTAAGTAGATTAGATGCACTGAATTCTCTTTGTCTAAAAAAATCCATTATCTTCTCCAAAAAGGAGATCATTTTGGTCTGGCATGATCTACCTTTTGTAAAGTCATGTTTTTTTTATCCCAATTATCATTAACTTCAATGTTTATAACTACTTTCTCTTTCAAATTTTTTTCAAGACCCTCCATATTCCTGAGGTCAAACTAACAGGCTTGTGGTTACTCAGATAACTTCCCCCATTTCTTAAAAAAAGGAACTACGTTGATCATTCTTCAGTTGTATGATGCAGTCTCTGAGTTCAGAGACTCATTAAAAATCCTTGCTAAGGGGCTTGCAACTTCACATTTGTTTCTTTAATGCTCTTGGCTAGAGATCATCCAGCCACTCTGATTACTTTGTTTAAGTTTGGCTTCTCCCTCAGATGTGGGGATTTCTACCTTCACATCCACAGTCTCTTTGATCACTCTCTGACTATCTCAGAGCTCAACGGTAGCCTCATTAAAACCAGAGGCAAAGTATTTGTTTAGATATTGAGACATGCCCAGACTTTCTTTTACCTCCACCCCATTGTCAGTGATTAGCAGTCCCATTTCTTCTTTCTTCCGTTTCTTCCTATTTACGTGGCTATAGAACCTTTTACTACTGGTTTTCATTCCCTAAACGAGGTCCAGCTCTGCTTGGCTTTTGGCATTTCTCACTTTATCTCTATATGTGCTGACCTCCAAGTGGTGGGGAATTATTACTTAAATGGGAAAAGATAGGGATTAATATGAAACTCAAAAGGGGAAAAGGAACTAATTAAAGGGGAGACTTTAAAGGCTTATACTGAAGGGTGAACTGTCAGGTTGAAAGGAGGTTAATAGTGAACTTACTCAGGAATGAATCCTGGGAGCAATGTTATTAAACCTTGTTATTACTGACCTTCACACAGAACATGGGAGTGTGCTAATAAAGTTTAACAAATGTCTTTATCATTTAAGCTTTTGTAGGAGAAAATCCCACTTTGCCAGATGCTTTGAATAAACAAAACAATTGGTTAGTCTTTAAAAGTGCCACAGGACTCCTTGTTTGTTTTGCTAAACTAGACCAAAATGGCTCCCCCTTTGGAACTAATAAAGTTTGCAGATGACACCAAGTTGAGAGATATTGCCAATAAAAAGAGGGATCGGGAGATCACACAAGGAGATCCAGATGATCCTGTAAACTGGAGTAATAGAAATACAATGAAATTTAGTAATAGGGAGTGCAAGGTCATGCATTTAGGGACTAATAACTAGAACTTTTCCTGTATGCTGGGAGTACTGGTTGATCACAGGATGACTATGAAGTGCCAATGTGATGTGACACTGGAAAAAGCTACTGTGGTCCTAGGATGCATTAGGTGATATTTCCAGTAGAGACAGGGAGTTGTTAGTGCCACTATACAAGGCGCTGGTAAGACCACATCTGGAATATTTTGTGCAGTTCTGGTTCCCCATGTTTAAGAAATATGAAGTCAAACGGGGATAAGTGCAGAGAAGGGCTATGAGCATGATCTGAAGAATGGAAAACCTGCCTTATGAGAGGAGACTCAAAGAGCTTGGCTTATTTAGCCTAACCAAAGGAAGGCTGTGGTAAGATACAAGTGCTCTGCATAAAAATGTCAGAGGGATGAATAACCACGAAGGGAGCTGAATTGTTTGAGTTCAGCACCAGAGCAGTGGAGGCAAAACAAAAAATTAGCTGTTTCAAAACCGAGGCTGATAAATTCATGGTGACAGCTTAGTTTCACATTTCATTGATTTTTGGCTCCTTTCTTAGATATGCTGATTGGACGATTGGTGGGGTGGGTTCTGAGTTATTATGGAGAATTCTTTCTTGGGTGTCTAACTGGGGGATCTTGCCCATGTGCTCAGGGTTTAATTGATTGCCATATTGGGGTCAGGAAGGTATTTCCCTTCAGGGCAGGTTGGCTAAGGCTCCAGAGTGGAGAGGTCACCTTCTTTTGAAGCATGAGGCATGACTCAATTGCTGGTAGAGTCTCTGTATGTTAAAATCTTTAAACTGTGATGTGAGGACTATAATAACTCAGTCATAGGTTCAAGGTTTATTGCATGAGCAGGTGGGTGAGGGTCTGTGGCCCGCATTGTGCAGGAGATCAGACTCCCTGATCATACTGGTCTCTTCCAACCATACAGTCTATGAGTTGTTGCTACATCCCTAAGTGAAGACTCCCTGTTGAAAAGTCAGCTGAGTGAGCAGACGTGGTTTGGCTGCAAGTTTGCATCATACTCCTGGGATGATGTGGGGGTCAGGCGCAGAATGGGAAAATGAGGCCTGATTGACATAATATGCCAGTGTAAGTCAGCAACTGTTAGGAAACCAAACACCCACACCATCACACAGGGACTCATTGGCAGAGGGGGAAAAAGGACTTTATAAAGCCACAAATACACTGGGGCAGGAGCCACTGTAATTTAGACGCTCCAGTTAGTCATCTTGACACTTGCTTTCCTCCACTTCATGTGAGCACCGCAGCCAACAAAAGTAGCCATTTCCCCACTTGCATAAACCAGCCCTGTTTACAGACAGCACTCCCTCTGGCTCCTTCCAGGACTTCACACGTCCATCCCTTACACATTCTAGAGGACTCTTTCCCAATATCTCAATCATTAAATCACCACCTAAGCAACAAATGACATGAGCACCTATTTTATTATCTCACTGCACAATGGAAGGGGGATCAGCCTCCACAGCCAATCAAATACAAAACCAATGCACACAGACGCAACAGATGCTGGGGAAACAAATTCAGGTCACAAGACCAGGGAGCAATGCCAACTCTCCTCTCAGATGCAAGATAAAAACCAGAAATGCAGGTTCCTAATATCTTTGGCTCACCCCACTCAGAGCTTAAACTTTCCTTCTCAAATAGTTTTACACACCAGTTAAGTTTATCACAAACACCGCCATTCCAAAAAAACCAAAAAAAGACAAAAAACTAAAGAGCAGTCAAGAACAGAACAGAACACAACACAGACCAAAATAAATAAATACACAAAGTAAACAACCCACCACCCGACAAGAACAACCAAAGTAAAAAGAAAGAAAAGAAAAACAAAGCAAGTTATTGTTTAATTCTTCAGGAATGCAACAGCTGGAGGTATGCCATCTATCTTGAAAATACGATTGCCAAGCCAAAAAAGTACAAATTGTGTGGAATCCTAACCACTAATGGGCACTATTTGTTTGCAATAGTAAAGATATCCTGCATGGTGTCCTGTGTTCTATCTTGTGTGTCACATGACTACATTTTTCTTCTTGCAACAAAAGTCAATTTTATACTTTTTTACTATAAGTAGTACCATACTAATATTAAAATAGAATATAGCCTTCGTGATATTAACTTTTTTGTAAATTTAAAGAGCCCTTTAAGCCAGGGGTTGGACTAGATGACCTCATGAGGTCCCTTCCAACCTTATGATTCTGTGTGTGTGTGTGTGTGTGTGTGTGTGTGCGCGCGCGCCTCAACAAATAATGCAATGGCAAACAAACACTTTTATTTTTTCCTTTTTAGAAGAAAAATAAGAATAAGGAAAAACTGGAATGTAAAGGTAATGGTAACAAATGCTAATTTCTGGTTTGGGTGTTTACAATCTTATTTACATTGTAGGTCACAGGTCTGTGGAGGCTGAGCAATTTCCCTAGTGGGTGGCCCCTAGCCCTCTCATTGAGCAAGACCGTACCCAAGTTCCTGTGCAAGCCCGCCTAGCAGGGCGAGGCAGCCAAACAAGTCTGTGCCTTCAGCCCTTCCCCAGGCAAGGCTGTATAATGGAGTTTTCCGGCAGGGGATAAGGTAGGAGTTAAGCAGGGTTCAGTAGGGCAGGATTCGTGGGGTATTGGTGGCAGGGGAGGAAGACGCAGGCCCAGCCACTCCACTGCGTCTCAGCCCAGGGCCCTATCTGGTGGTTGTAAGGCCACCAGTAAGCCAGCGGTGCTCCCGCCGAAACACACCTGCTTTAACCGCATCTCCGTCGGGACAGGCCCGTCCTTCCCTGCGCTACTTCCTTCAGGGTTCCCCCTTTGCCTCCCCTACCAAGTCCGCAGGATAAAATGCCAGAGGGATCCCCATCAAACTTTCTTCCCCCGGGGGCAGCAGGGCTGGTTGGTCGTCCGGGTCGTCCGCGAGGGTCGTTACTGGCAGGGCCAGCCAGGTCTCTGAGGTCCTCTGCAGACGGCAGCTCCTCCAGATCATTAGGGGATGAGTCCCCTGGGTCCGTGGCATCTTCTGCAGAAGGCAGCTCTTCCAGGTCCTCCCCTTGGGGCGGAGAGTAGATCGGGAAGTCCAGCCGGCGCTCAGGCCGCTTACCGTCAGGCCGGGGTTGAGCACTCTCCAGAACCGCAGCGCATCTCCCTCTCGGTCTCCCCTTTCTCTGCCTGGTCCGTCTCTTTATATTGTCCTCCCTCCCCCTGGACCTGCCTCCTGAGTTCCGGGTCCCAGTCCACGTCCCTGCAGAGCCCTCCTCTGGCCAGCGGGGGGAGCGCTCAACCCCCGAACAACTGGTCTGGAGGAGGGAGGCGCGTCCTGCCTGCCCCCCCCCCCCATACACCGACTCATTCATAACAGTGTTCAGCCCACAGGGTCATCTTCTGTCCATACTCTTCTCTTCCAGGACGATGGGTAAATATCCTCCCCATAAAATGACAAAAAGTGGGTGAATGTAGGAGAAAATAAAAGGTTTAAATAGAAAAGATAAGTAGAAATACCCAGGTGCTAGGCCAAGGCCTAACGAAGGAATCCAAAAAGTGGGTCTGAACTAAGGGAAAAAAACAACAAGCAGTTGTGTGGCACTTTAAGACTAACAGATTTATTTTTTGCATGAACTTTCGTGGGAGAAGATCCCACTTCCTCAGATGCTTCGAAGATGGGTGAACTTATAGAAAGGAATGAAACTAAATGCAAGGGGGTGTAAAACATAGGATCAGGTCATAAAGTAACAGCAAATCAGAGCAGTTTACAGGCTTAAAGGATGGGAAGCCTGAAGTCAAATTACCCTTTGTAATGGGAAAAGAATCCATAGTCTCGATTCAGTCCTGCTTTCACAGAATTTAGCTTGCATATTAATTCAAGTTCAGCTGTCTCTCTTTGAAGTCTTGATGTCCCAGGTACAGCTCTAACGGCAGTCGTTAACAAATCCATCGTCGAGTGATTAGGAAGATGGAAGTGCTCAGCAACTGGTTTCTTTGTTCTTTGGTTTCTGATATCAGCTCTGTGCTCATTCAATCTCTGAACTAAGTGTACAGTCAAGTTGACAAGAGGCAGGTTGCAAAAAGTTCAGCTTCACTGAAATTGGCAAGAAATAAGTGAAATTGCAATAATAAGAATGACAAATGGAAAAGTACCTGAAAGATGGGAGGCATCAGTCAGCCTAGCACCAAGGAGATAAAGGTGCTGTTTCAGTCAAATCTAAGGGTGATGTTTCGGCCAAAACTAAAGGTGATGCTTTGGTCAGACTTAACACCTTGATGGATGGGTATGTCCAGTGATGAGTGAATCTATCAAATTGATGGGGAGCATCAAAAAAAAGAGGTGTGTGAACTGATCAAGGTAAATTTGGATCCCAGAGCAGGCTGAGTTATTAGGTCCAAGTAGGTCAGGGGTGTCACTGAACTGGAACCAGCAAGGTATGGGCTCGGCATCTCCCACCTGCCATGCCTGGCTGGAAGCACAGTGGAAGGGGCTGGATCCAGCTCTGGGCCACTTGCTGGCAAGTGGCGGGAGGCTCAAAGGCAAAGCTGGCTCCTGCCTCTGCCAGCAAGCAGCAGCAGCTGCGGCCGGATTGGGCCCCAGGGCAGGATCGGGGCTGCAAAGCAGGGGGTGAGCCTGGGCCCTGAGCTTTAGCCAGCAACACTCCTGGAGTAGGGTATAAGAATAGAAGCCCTGGAGTTCAGATTTTGTGTAGCTGAAGGGAGTGATGAAGAATCCTGCTGTCAGATGAGCTGTTCCGTTGCATTGAGAGACTGAATGCTGCCAACCAATCTGGTGAAATAGGTCATTTGCCATTGTGCTACACTGCAATAAAGCCTAGCCTGGCACCTTCGTTTCTACAAGGATCTGTGGTCACGCTGGTTTCTTTGATCATGAGTGTTGCCTCAGTTTACCTCGTGCACACAGGGTATGCCTAGGTTCCAAATCACTGAGCTAACACAGTTCTTGCTAGATTTTAGCCCAAAGGTAAGCCAAAGCATCAACCAAAGGAACACCTCGGCTTAGGCTCACCAGTTTAACTCAGTTCCTGCTAAAGATCCAAGCCAGGCTCCAGATCACCGGGTTAACTGAGTCCCCAGTCAAAGGTCTATGCCAGGGGTAATCCTAAGGCACCACATACAGAGACTCATGCATGCAGCCAAACAGACACCCACGCCAGGTGCAGAACATCAATCAGAACACGTTTCTCCTGTGCACATACCACATGCCACCCGGTGTACAACATTTGTCTTTATTGAATTTCATTGTTTACCTCATATCATCATTTCACCATTTTGTCCAAAGCATTTTGAATTCTGATCCTGTCCTCCAAAGCACTTGCAACCCCCCACCCCCCTCCAGACCCCACAGGTTGGTGTCATTGGCAAACTTTATAACTGTTCTCTCTATGCAAACATCTAAATCACTGATGAAAATAATGAACAGAACCAGACCCAGAACCGATCCATGTCATACTGCACTCATTATGCCCTGCCAATGTGACTGTGAACTGTAGATAACTACTCTCTGGGAGTGGTTATCCAACCAATTTTTCACCCATCCTACAGTAGCTCCACCCAGGCTGTATTTCCTTAGTTTGTTAATGAGAAGATGATGTGAGACCGTATCAGAAGCCTTACTGTAAACTTTTTGTCCACTGTAACCTCCAGGTCATTCTCTGCAGAACTGCTGCCTGGCCGGTTGGCCTCCATCCTATAGCAATATATGGGAATCTTCTGTCCTAAGTGCAAGACTCTGCATTTGTTGTTATACCTCATTAGATTTTTTTTTTTGGCCCAATCCTCCAGTTTGTCCAGGTCACACTATAACCTATCATTACCCTACAGCTTATCTACCAGTCCCACCCAGCTAAGTATCCTCTGCAAACTTGCTGAGGGTGAAATACACCCCATTGTTCAGATCATTAATGAAGATGTTGAACAGAACCTGTTGCAGTACTAGCCCCAGGGACATTCAACTTGTTATCGGCTGCCAGCTAGACCCTGAGCCATTGAGCTCTACCCCTTGAGCCTGACAATCCACCCAGCTTTCTATCTGTCTTCTGTTCATTCACCTGACTCAGCCTTCTCTAGGTGTGTATATATATTATGTTTTGTATCATGTGTTCCTCTGAGATGAATTGTTCTGGTACTGTCAACTCTTGGTTTGAGGATTAAATCTAAGATCATGTGCTGATGAAAGGGTTACAATCTAAGAAAAGGCCCATAAACACAAAATGGACATGAGAATGTGTGCAGGGAAGTGGGAATTTGTGTGAGTGATTATAGTGAGGGCGAGCTGAACATGTGTGAAAAGTGGTGTGACTCAAAAAGTCATGGATATAAAAGACTGGAGAAATGCTTGCTAAGCTTCTGTAACAATTGTTCTTCAAGATGTGTTGCTTATGCCACGTGCATGCCACCTGCAAAGTTACCAAAAGGATTTTCTCCTAGTGGGATCCACAGAGTCAGCTCTGGATATCCTTGGACTCACGCCTTCATGGCAGCCTAAACAGGGCCCTAATGACCCCCTACCTCCTCAGTTCCAGTTTGCTGGCTGACTCTACCAGTGGGGTAGATGGGTGGGTCTTCTAATGGACACAATCAACACACCTCAAAAAACAAGTTACAGAAGATTAGTAACTCTCTTGGCTTCTTCACGGGTTTGCTCATGTCCGTTCCGATGAGGTGACTCCCAAGCAGCTCCACAGGAGAAGGGGTCAAAGGTCAACACACTGCGGACTGTAACACGGCTCTACCAACAGCTGCTTCATCACTGGTTTGTTGCGTAATGGCACTGTGTGCCAGAATGGTTTGGATATATGACCATATTGTGGCCCTACAGACAGATGTCCTGGACAGGAACCTGAGCTAGGAATGGGCTGTCACTGCTGGGGCCAGGATCTTTTACCATGTTGTAACTGGCCATGATACATGACATAATCCATGAGGAGATTCTTTGAGAGGAAACAGAAGGCCCTTCATCCTGTCTGCCACTCCTACAAAGTGCTGCGTCCTCTTTCTGAAGGTTTTATTCCTTTTGAAATAGAAGGCCAAAGCCTGCCTAACAGCCAGTGAATGAAACCTCTGCTTTCGATTGCTGGTGTGTTGTTTCAGGTGGGAGACTCAAGAAGAAATTACGTCCTAGTTTGCATGAAACTGCAACACTACCTTCAGAGGGAAGGCTGGATGCAGGCGCAGTCAAACCTTGTCCTTGCTGAAGACCGTGTATAGAGGCTGAGCCATGAAGGCCTTAAGTTCTGAAAGTCCTCTAGCCAATACGATGATCACCAGAAAGGCTGCCCTTTAGGACAGGCAAAGGAGCAAATGTGGCTAATGGCTCAAGCGGTGGCTTCATCAGTGCTGATGGCACTAGCTCAAGATCCTATTGGGATACTGGCTGATGTGTCTGAGATGCAGCTGCTCAGCCCCTTGAGGAAGCATCCTACTGTTTGACGTGCCAAGACTGAGCAACCTGCCGCCCAAGGGTGAAAAGCCAAGACTGCAGTCAAGTACAGTGTGTGACCCAGCGGATGTGATGTCTCAAGGTGAATTGCATGGTCTGTACAGAAACTATAGTTCTCTGGCTTCTTGAAACAGGAGAGAGGAGTGTGCTCCATCCTGTCTAGTTATATAGTCGTTGTACTGTCCGTTTTTACCAATACACACTTGCCTGCCAGATGAGCACTGAAAGCCTGACAGGTGAGGCGTACCACCCTCAGCTCCCTAGCATTGCTGTGGGTTGATCGCTCTTCCCAGGACCAGAGCCCTTGAGTTGTGAGCCCCACTAAGGGGCATCTCAACCTGTTGCTGCAGTTCAGTGACCAGGGTTAAGGAGGGGAAGAGGGCAGCAAATAAAACTCCTGCACAGAATGATTGTGGGTTGCACCACCAGTGGAATATTAACAACATAGAATAGGGACTGAGATTATCCTGTTGATGTGATCTCAGGAGGGGTGGTAAAGGTTAGATAGGTCAGTAAAACTCAGAGACATAGTCTGGCATGCTGAACAACATACGTGCATGCTACTAGATGTCCCAGCAGTTTCTGGCTTTAGTGGTGGGATACCGCTTCCTTTCCTCTGTAATGGAACAGATGGCCTGACAAAGGGAGGTTGGGAGCAATGCCCTGGCCTAGTGTCAATCTAGCACAGCTCTTATGAACTCTATTCTTTTAGTAGGAATTAGAGTGAATTTCTGTAGGTTGATCAAAAGGTCCAATTTGGCAAACCTTAACTTTATGACTTGCACATTTGCTTCCATCTGTCCCTGGAGTGTACTTTTATTAGCCAATCATTTATGAATGGATAAAGTTATATTCTTTGTTTCCTGAGGAAAGTGAACACCACAGCCATGCACTCTGTAAACACTCTGGGAGCTGCTGAGTGGCCAAGCGGAAGGATTGTGAAATGGTAGCGGGTCTGGCTGACTGAAGTGGAAGAACCTTTCATACGTTGGAATGGCTGACACATGGAAGTATGTGTCCTTCAGGTTGAGGGTGGCCTACCAATCCCTTGGATCCCAGGACAGAATAATTAAGGCCAATGAGATCATGTGGAACCTCAATTTCTTCATGAATCTACTGAGGTTTTGCAAATCTAGAATGAGTCTGAGACTGTCCTTGCCTTTTGGGATTAGCAAGTACTGGTAATAGAACCTGTTAGCCCCCCAAGGAACCTCTTGCACTGCTTCCATTTTTAGGAGTGCTCACATGCCCTGATTTAGAAGTAACTCATGAGAGGGGTCCCTGAAGATGGACAGGGAGAAAGAGGGGGAATGGCACTAAACTGGAGGAAATAATCCAAAGTAATGTGAGTCCATGAATGTTAGGAATAGGATAGAAGGTCCAAAAAACAGCTGTGGGAGGATCTGGGATTTGGAATGGTATGGTGTCCTTGGGCGCACACTCAAAAGTTTTGCCTGGTACCTAAGGATTGTTTTGATAGATGGCCCCATGGCTAGAGGACAGCTGTGAGGGCTTCCTCCTATACCTTCTTCAGCTCTTGTGTCTGTAGTCCTGCCTCTGCGGCAGCTGATAGCACCTTGTCACGGGATGCACATATGGGCACTCCTGGGGTATGATCTGTGTAACTTCCCTGTTCAGTTTTGCAATATAATTGTGTAGTTTGATGCAAAATGTGCCATGCAAGGTTCTCTTTTGAATGCTCTGCCTTATTGTTATGGTGTCATGTTTCCTGCAACATCATGTATGTGTACAGGTGTGAAGCATGTTTCCAGGTATCTAACATGGCTCAGACCAACAGGGCATCCTACAAGCCCCTCAAGGTCTATAGCCAGTGGCTCAAGGCATGCTCCAATCCGCATGAGGAAACAACCTGACTCTAATAAGCAGGGCCATAATTAACTTTTCTAAAACTACAATCATTAAGACTATTTAACTATTTATGACTTACAAGAGAAACCAATGGAGAAAGCACTTGCTGAGCCACAGAGGATGCACACTCAAGCAACCATCACAGACCCTATAAATACTGCTAACGAAAAAACCTACTGGTGACTATACACACAGTGCACATACACCTTCTTGAAATGGACTTGAGCAAGCACTGGAAGAAGAAAGAAGAGCAACTTGGTATACAATAATGGTGACGCTGCAAGACATTCTCTATATGTGCATGCCACTCTTGTCTCTTTGCACAGGCCTTCATCAGCAGTGTCCATTAGTGCTGCACTTGTGCCCTGCGGACCCTCTCACTGCTTTTCCCAAGGGCGCCAAGGGTGTGGCAGCCCCAGCACTTTGTTGCTTGACCACCCAGAATCTAGATGAAAGAATCCAGGCAGTGGGGAAGAAGGCAGGGCCTCGAGTGGCACATGCACAGAAAATCTCACAGCATCACCACTAATGTGAGGTACCTTATCTTTCTTTTGGTAGTTGTACACATGGCTCCCTCTCTTGGGGATTAGCCAGCAGGTAACTCCTCCAGAAGGTGAGGGCTAGGAAATCATCTGAACTATGGCTGCAGCATTGTTCAATCAAACTGAACATCTGGCATGGAAGTGACCACAAACCACTACTAATGAGCAAATTTACGCACAAAGCTCTTTGTAGGTGCCCTTCAGCTGAAACATGCTACCAAAATCTCCTGGGCTCTGGTAGAATGAGATGCAACACAAGATAGAGGGGTTAATTTTTTAATGTCCTAGGGTGTTCTAATACACCCTGACATCCACTTTGACAGTCTTTGTGATGACACAGATCTTTCTTTGGATACCAAATGCTACAAACAGCACTGGTGATCTGTTCCATCTAGGCAACAAGACAGCATTCTCCTGCTGTCTAAGATGTGGCATCTTGTCTTTGCTAGAAATGAGTGAGGATTCAGAAAGACTACTGATAGTAAACATATACAATGATTGATATGAAAAAGTCTGAGATGACCTTCAGAATCAAGTTGGGTGGGGATAGTCTCATCGTGACTCTGTTTGAATGAAAGACGGCATACAGAAGATCCACTTCTGGTGCTTGAATTGCAGTGACCCTCCAGGCAGCAATTATTGCTACCAAGATGACCATCTTAACAGTTGAGTGATGCAGAGAACAAAACCACATGTTCATACAGAGGATTCATCAGCAAGGTGACTACTAGACTCCCACAAAGTGAAAATTTGCCTAACAGGAGAAAACCTTGAGACAGACCTCTTTAAAAACTTGATCACAAAGTTATGGGGGGGGGGGAGTTGGGAATGAGCCATTTTGGACTGGTAGGTGATAGGCAGAAATTGTTTCTAAGTGAACTTCCATTGAATTAACTGACAGGAACACCTAGGTCAACTATGACAAAGAGTTTACACTTTGGTATAACTGGAATTGCAGTTTGCAACTGACCAAATCTGCACCAATATGCCCTCAATGGAAAACATTTCCACTTTGCACTATAGGTATGCCTAGTAGAAGGTTTTCTGCTCTGAAACAGAATAACTTAAACCTCTTTTGAGCAACTTTTATCAGCTGAAGTTACTCAAACACATCCATGCCATCACATACATACAAATGGAACTATTCTGATTGACTTGGAAAAGTAGGGCAATCAGCCTGGTATCTTAGGTGCCTGTACACTAATGCGAGGAGCCTGGGAAACAAGCAGGAAGAATTGGTAGTACTGGCGCAGACAAGGAACTATGATATAATTGGAATAACAGAGACATGGTGGGATAGCTTGCATGACTGGAGCTCTGCCATGGATGGGTATAAACTGTTCAGGAAGGACAGGCAGGGAAGAAGAGGGGGAGGAGTAGCACTATATGTAAAAGAGCTCTATGACTGTTCAGAGCTCCATTATGGAAGTGGAACCGAGCCAGTTGAAAAGCTGTGGGTTAAGCTTAGAGGAGACAGCAACAAGGGGGATCTAGTGTTGGGTGTCTGCTATAGACCTCCAGACCAGAAGGAGGAGGTGGATGATGCATTCTATGGACAACTGGCAGAAGTTTCCAGATCACAGGCCCTGGTTCTCATGGGGGACTTCAATTAACCTGACATCTACTGGGAGGCCAATACAGCAGTGCACAGGCAATCTAGGAAGTTTCTGGAGAGTGTTGAGGACAACTTCCTGGTACAAATGCTGGAGGAACCAACTAGGGGCCTTGCACCTGTTGACCACTCATAAACAGAAAAGAATTGATTGGGGACATAGAAATTAATGGCAACCTGGGCAGCAGTGACCATGAGATGATAGAGTTCAAGATGCTGATTAATGGAAAAAAGGAAAGAAGCAAAATGCAGAACCTGGACTTCAGAAAAGCAGATTTTGTCTCCCTCAGGGAACTGATGGGCAGGATCCCTTGGGAGGCTGATCTGAAGGGGAAAGGTGTCCAAGAGAGCTGGTTGCATTTTAAAGAAACCCTGCTAAGGGCACAGGAAGATACCATTCTGATGAGCAGGAAGTACAGCAAATGTGGAAGGCACCCAGTGTGGCTAAACAGAGAACTCTGCACTGAGCTGAAGCATAAAAAAGAAGCTTACAGGAAGTGGAAGCTTGGATAGATGACTAAGGAGGCATATAAAGATATTGCTCAGAACTGCAGGGATAAAATCAGAAAGGCCAAAGGACAATTGAAGTTGCGGCTAGCAAGGCATGTGAAGGATAACAGGAAGGGGTTCTACTAGTATGTCAATAACAAGAAGAGGATCAGAGCTGGTGTAGGTCCCTTACTGAATAGCGCAGGTATCCTCGTGATGAAGGATGAGGAAAAGGCTGAAGTGCTCAATGCTTTTTTTACTTCAGTTTTCACAGGGAGGGCCAGCTCCCAGCCCACTACACTGGGTATGGCAGATTGGAGAGAAGAGAGGCCCTTGGTGACAGAAGGTCAGGTTAGGAACTACCTAAAGAAGTTGGATGTCCACAAGTCCAGGGCGCCAGACAACCTGCACCTGAGGGTGCTGAGGGAGTTGGCCGATGAGGTAGCAGTACCACTGACCATTAACTCTGAAAACTCATGGCCAACGGGAGAGGTGCCGGAGGACTGGAAAAAAGCAAATATAGTGCCTATCTTCAAGAAAGACAAAAAGGAGGATCCAGGGAATTACAGACCTCGATCAGCCTCACCTCAATCCCTGGAAAATCATGGAGAAGATTCTGAAAGAATCCATCCTGAAACATCTGGAGGAAAACAGAGTGAGCAGGAACAGTCAGCATGGATTCACCAAGGGTAAATCGTGCCTGACCAACCTCATTGCCTTCTATGATGAGATGACTGGATTTGTGGATGTGGGAAGATCAGTTGATGTAATATACCTCAACTTTAGGAAGGCTTTTCATATGGTTTCCCACAGCATTCTCGTCAGCAAGTTAAGGAAGTATAGGTTGGATGTGTGGACTGTAAGGTGGATAGAGAACTGGACAGATCAATGATTTCAGTGTGTAGGAATCAATGGCTCCATGTCTAGTTGGCAACCAGTAACGAGCGGTGTGCCCCAGGGTTCAGTCCTGGGGCCAGTTCTGTTCAATATTTTCATTAACAATCTGGATAATGGGATTTATTGCACACTCAGTAAGTTTGCAGATGACACCAAGCTGGGGGGAACGGTAGACACGCTGGAAGGCAGGGAGAAGATTCAGGAAGACCTTGACAAATGGGAGCAGTGGTCCAATAGAAATCTCATGAGGTTCAACAAGGACACGTGCAAAGTCCTGCACTTGGGACGGAAAAACCCCAGACACTGCTACAGGCTGGGGAGCAATCAGCTAAGTATCAGCACAGTAGAAAGGGACCTGGGGGTCCTGGTGTATGGGAAGCTGGATATGAGTCAGCAGTGCCAAAAAGGCCAATGGCATACTGGGCTGCATCAGAAGAAGCATTGCCAGCAAATCAAGGGATGTGAGTGATCCCCTCTATTCGGCACTGGTGAGGCCACATCTGGAATACTGTGTCCAGTTTTGGGCTCCCCACTACAAGGAGGATGTGGACAAATTAGAAAGAGTCCAGCGCAGGGCACCAAAAATGATCAAAGGGCTGGAGCACAAGCCCTATGAAGAAAGACTGAAGGAACTAGGCTTATTTAGCCTGCAGAAGAGAAGACTGAGGGGGGATTTGATAGCAACCTTCAACTACCTGAAGGGATGCTCCAAGGAGGATGGAGCTCGGCTGTTTTCAGTAGTGATGGAGGATAGAACAAGGAGCAATGGTTTCAAATTGCAGCTGGACAGGTCGAGGCTGGATATTAGGAAAAACTTTCTTACTAGGAGAGTGGTGAAGCTTTGGAATGGGCTACCTAGGGAGGTGGTGGAATCTCCATCTTTGGAGATGTTTAAGGCCCGGCTGGATAAAACTCTAGCTGGAATAATTTAGTGGGCGTGGTCCTGCTTTTTTTGGCAGGGGGTTGGACTAGATGACCTCATGAGGTCCCTTCCAACCCTATGATTCTATGTTCTCACTCATGTTAATGGATGGCTTTGAAGAGCCGTAATACGATACAAAGGGTGGAATGAAACCTTTCCTGTGGCAGGAGGACTATTGCAGTCTTCAGGATGAGAACTGTCTCCATGGATTACATCAGTGGGGTGGGAAATAGATTCCACTTGTTGAATTTAATCTTGTGACCTAGCGCAGAAAACAGATGAATGACTGTTACTCGTGACTCACCAGCTGCCCTTGATCCCCTTGGTTGCTGCACCTGCTACACAGAGCATGCCTCCTTCAGGGTTCCCTGATGACAGCTATTTTGGCCATTCAGAAGTCTGCTGCTTCTTCTGACTGCACCCCCCAGCCAGGTCACACAAAGTCACTTCTCTTCTGGTCCAACAAACAACAGCCTGTCAATCTCACACCAGACTCATACTCCAAGTCCAGACATGCTAGCCCTCCCTCTTGGCCTCAGGGGTGTCCTAGTAGTCCTGTCCCCTTGCTGTGGGAGGTTCTGCTCCATCTTTCTCACTGGGGCTGAAGGATCATTGAAAGGTGGTAGGTGTTCCATGGAGGCAAACAGCTCAGGGGTGTCTCCCTTGGCTCCTACCCTGGGGGCTGCAGTCAATACTCCCAGTCATGTCCATGTTGTGTTTCTTTCCCATTTTCCTAAGATCCTGCACTGTTCAACTGGAGCTGTCATGAGTTTGCACCTATAAACACTGTTCCTTCCCTACAGCACGCCAGCCTGGCTACAAGAGATAGCCTCCTAACTGGTCTCTGCTCCCAGCATTTAGGTACAGACATATTGATCCATTCGGGCTCTTCTGCAGCATCGGGTTCAGAGTGACTCCATCTTCTTCTCCAAAGAGGAGAGAGTTATGCTATTCTCAGTGGTGACAGAGGACAGAACAAGGACAATGGTTCCAAGCTCCAGTTGTGGTGGTCAAGTTTGGATATTAGGAAAAACTTTCTCACTAGTAGGTGGGAGAAATGCTGGAATGGGTTGCCCATGGAGGTGGCAGAATCTCTGTCTTTGGAAACTTTGAAGATCCAGCTGAACAAAACCCTGGTTGGGATGATTTAATGTGAGTAGCCCTGCTTTTAGCTGGGGGTTGGACTAGATGACCTCATGAGGTCCCTTCCAGTCCTAATATTCTATGATCCTGCTTTTACTGAGTCCACAGATCAGGATTATAGTGCTAAAGATGAATTTATAATATCAAACTGCGCCAAATTGAAATTTCTATGAAGAATATTCATTGATATCGATAAAAATGCCGTGCTCATTCATTCACTTGTAACTCCATATTGTAACCAAAACTCCATTTTGAATTGTTTACTTCATTTTGTATTGCTCAGCCTAAGTCCTGCTAAAACTTTGTTTAGATGTGTGACCTTAGTCTGGATGTGTGACTGAAGGGTGTGCGTGTCATGGGATCTGCCACCAACTCCAGCCTGTCCTGATGACAAACTGCTGGAACCACCTTAATGACTGAAGAACAATGCAGACAAACCCTGCAACAGCAAGAAGAACCCACCCTAGAAAGAAAGGAACAAAAAGCCCCATCAAGAACAAGATCAAAGTCACATCTGCCATTAACTGATGACTCATGAGCATACAGTAACTTGAGGCAGTGTGGACCCAACATTCATGGACAAAGAGACATAAAAGATGGTGAGACTGCTTAGCTTTGGGTAACATTCTGCACACCATCCAAGAGCGTCTGTGCACAGCTGTGTGCCTGACAGAGACCCATCTCTTCCTCATACCCAGCTTCCCTGGCCAGGTGGCTGCCATGAGCTGTGAATTCCAGCAACAAACCCAACCCATGATCTCAAGCAGCAGTCAGGACTGGTAACTATGCCTGATGAACTACAGAAATGAGGGTTGCACACCTTTGTGCAGTAGCCAAGGTTCTTTGAGAGGCACATCCCGGCACGGCTCCACTACATGTGTGTGGTAGCACCCACACCAAACAACAGAGACTTTTTCAGCAGAGCCAAGTGGAGGATGCGCACCTTGGGAACTTGCAGCTGATTTTGCCACCATTTGGAATGCATACACCTCCCCGCAACCCATCTGTTCCTTCTCTACCACAGAGTACAATTAGGGAAAAACTCCAAAGTAGAGGGGAGAAGGGTGGGAAGTGGAGCAGTGCAGGGACATGCATCTCGAAGAACCTTGGCTACTGCACAAAGGTGAGTAACCTTCACTTCTTCCTCAAGCAGTGTCCCTGCTGCTCCACCATAGGTGACTAGCAAGCAGTACCTTAATTGGTGGAGGTGAGTTCAGCGTTTCCCGTATTAAGCACTGCCAACCCTATGGACGTATCTGAGGAGGCGTCTCTATCAATAGCGTAATGCTTTATAATGGTGCCTGCCGGTGCCTAAGTGGCTGCTTTGCAAATGTCCAATATCGGCACATTATGAAGAAGTGCCGTAGAAGTAGATATAGACCTAGTAGAGTGGGCCCTGATCGTATGTGGTGGTTGATACCCCTGCTGTTCATAAGCCATGCGAATACACATGGAAATCCATTTAGAAAGTCTTTGATTAGAAATCAGATTTCCCTTGGAATGCTCCATAACGGAGACTAATAGTCTACATGTTTTCCTGAAAGCCTTTATCCTGTCTACATAATATGCTAGTGCATGTTGGACATCTAGCGTGTGCTGTGCTGCCTGTACAGGAGTTGCATGTGGCTTCAGACAGAAAACTGGTAGGTGGAGCGTCTGGTTAATATGGAAGGCTGAGGAGACCTTCAGCAGGAACTTGGGATGAGGCCTGAGAGAGACCTTATCCTTCAAGAAAACAGTAAATGGAGGGTATGCCATCAGTTCCACAATTTCATTAATGTGCCCAGCTGATGTTATGGCCACCAAGAAAGATAACGTTAGTGACATATGGAGTAAAGAGCACGTTGCCAGTAGATCAAATGGAGAGCAAGTAAGCAATTTCAGAACCAAAGATAAATTCCATGGTGGCACAAGGGGTCTTTATGCATTCTGGATGCCATCCATGAACCATTTGATGGTATGATGAGAGGATAAGGATGTATTATCTATCAAATCATGGGAAGCTGAAATCACTGTTAAATGAACTCTAATGGTACTTGTTGCTAGATCTGTCTCCTTCAGTTCTAGCAGATACTTGAGAATGTCCAGGATCAGAATCTATTGTGGATTAAGCTGTCATTCATGGCATCAGATGGAGAATCTCTTCCACTTTTGAAGGTAAGTAGCTCTTGTTACACATTTTCTACTGTTTATTAAAACATGTTTTACTCATTCTGAACATTGCTTTTCTAGGAATCAAGCCATCAAGAAGCCACGCCATGAGGTGTAGTCTGTCAAGGTAAGTATGCTGTGTTTTCCCCCTGTTTTGTTTGAGGAAGTCCGGGATCAATGGGAGGGTGACTGCTGTCTCTATGGACATTTGTAGAAGATAGGAGTACCAGCTCTGTCTTGGCCAAGCTGGTGCAATCAGTATGACCCTGGCTTTTGTCCTGTTTTGACTTCTGAAGCATTTTGGGGATTGTGGGAATTGGGGAAAAGGTGTAAAGAAGAGGGTGATGCCAGTTGACGAAGAACGCACCCCCCCCCAAGGAACCGTGACCCCTTCCCACTCTTAAGAAGAATAATCTGCATTTTCTTTTCACAGGTGTTGCAAAGAGGCCCGTTGTTGGATGTCCCCATTGTTGGAACATGTCGCTCAGGATGCCACTGTTCAACTCCCATTCATGAGGTTCTGCAAAGTTCCTTCTCAGTTTGTCCCCTGTTGCATTGTACTTTCCTGGCAAGTATATTGCTGATATTTGTATGCTGTGACATATGCGCCACTCCCATAACTTTATCACCTCTGCACATAGGATATGGGAGTGGGCACCCCCTTAACGGTTGATGTAGTACCCTGCAGCAACATTGTCCGTCTGCACTTTTATGGCTTTGCCCGCTATGTGTTATAAGAAGTGACAGCATGCATTCCTCACTGCCCAAAGCTCAAGTAGATTTATGTGCAAGCGCCTCTCCTGAAGTGACCATCTACCTTGCACAGTCAGTTCTCCTCAGTGTGCTCCCCAGCCTGTGAGGGAGGCACTGGTGGTCATTACAAGGGAAGGACATTGGTCAACGACTGGGATGCCCTGCAGGAGGTTCTCCAGGTGTGTCCACCAGAGGAGAGTGTCCATCATGGGTTGCGGTACCAATAGTCTTCGATGTTTTGCATGCTTCTGTGGTTTGAAATTCCTCAGGAACCACAACTGCAGTTGTTTCTTGTGCAGTCTGGCTCTGCACACCCGGTAGGTTGTCACAGCCATATGCCCCAACAACTGCATGCATGTATGGGACGTAACCGTGGGACAGGAACAAAGGTCCTGCACTAGATCTTTTATGGCATTGAAACGTTGTTTGGTGACATAGGCCCTGCAAGAAGGAGTATGAATCCTTGCCCTGATAAACAGTATCTCTTGTGATGGACACTGCAGGGCCTTCTTGTAATTTATTGTCAGTCCCAGAGAATGGAAGAGTTCTTCCGTTCACTTCACAGCTTTCTGGGCAGCCAGGAATGCACGTGCTTTCCACAGAAAATTGTCTAAGTAGGGGAATATTGTGATCCCCTGTTTGCACAGACGCTCAGTGTGTACTGCCATAAGTTTCGAAAAAACCCTTGAGGCTCCCCAAAAGGGAGTACAGTGTATTGGTAATGTCTGTCCTGGAAAAGGAAAGGGAGAAATTTTCGGGGGGGGGTGGGGGGGGGTGGATGGTAATATGGAAATATGCGTCCTTGAGATTAAGGAAAGCCAACCAGTCCTCACGCTGTGAAGATGGAGGTATCATTGATAGCATTACCATTTTGAATGTGCATATGTGGGTAAACTTGTTGAGCCCTCTCAGGTCTAAGATGGGCCTCCAGCCCCCCTCTTCTTTTGGGTTAGAAAGTATTGGGAATAGAACCCCCTCCCTATGAACTGAGGGGGACCCTCCTCTATTGCCCTGATGTGTAAGAGGTTGTATATTTCCTCTTATAGGTGCTGCGCACGAGAGGAGTCCCTGAAAAGGGATGGGGAAGGAGGTTGGGAAGCGAGCTTGGAGGTGAATGGGATCAAGTATCCACTGCTGACAATATCCAAAACCCATCTGTCCAGTGTGATGCAACTCCACCAGTGAAGATATGGGAGTATCCTGTTGTCAAACAGGCGAGGTAAGGTGGTAGTAATGCTGCTTGATGGAATGAGGTGGTCGGACGAACCCTCAACCAAACCCTCAAAATTGTTGCTTGGACGCTGAAGGTGGTGTATTGGAAGAGGGTTGGTCATTCTGTCTCCAGCTTGATTGTGACTGTCTAGGTCTCGAGTGGGGAGTTGTCAAATCTTCTGCATTGTTGAAGATATAGGTATCTGTCAATGTTATATTGATACCTATTATTTCTCACTCTGGGAGTAGGTTCAGAGATGCCTAAAGTTCAAAGAGTAGCTCTTGAGTCCTTTAATGAGTGCATGATCTCATTTGTTCTTTCCCCGACAGCTTCTTCATAACAAAGGGAGGTCCTCGATGATGGTTTGTAGTTGTTTTAGTAACGCTGCTGAGTGGAGCCAGGATGATCATCGCATTATGACCACTGTTCCAATGGTCTTGGCTGCTCTGTCTGTGATGTCCAGTGCAGCCTGGAGGGCAGTTCTTGATATTAGGAGACCCTCTTGTATAATAGAGTTGAATTGCTCTTTCCTGTCCTCAGGAATAAAATTAATAAAGTATGCAATTTTGGAATAATTGTCATGGTCATAATTAAATAAAAGCATGGGGTAATTCGCTACCCTTAACTGTAATGTGGCCAATGTATAGACATTTCTGCCCAAAAGATCCATTTTTTAATCCTCTTTATGTGATAGAGTCAACCTATTATAGGTTTGTTTGGCTCGTTGATGTGCTGCCTCGATGACTAGGGAATTTGCCTGTGTGCGGTTGAAGAGAAATTCATTGTCCTTTGGCACAAAGAAGTACTTTTTCTCTGCTTTTTTATCAGTAGGTGTTGCCAAGGCCGGTTTCTGCCAGATATTGTTAGCCTGCTCCATAATACCCTCATCCATAGGTAGTGAGACTTTTGACAAGGTGTTGGGACTGTAAAATTCTGTAGAGCTTGTGCTGAAATGCACTGCACTAGTAAGTCCATGGCTCCCGTGACTCTTTTAAAGAGCTCCTGGAATTGCCTGTTATAGTCAATATTTGGACGCGGGTCATCCGCTTTGTCAATTTCTGGTGCTGGGATGCTATTCTGTGAACTTTGCTGCTGATTTGGACTGACAATAGCTGCAGACTGTTGGGGGACTTGCATCTGTGCTGGTAGCAGTGCAGTCTGTGGAAGTCCATAGTTCATCCAATTTCCCCGAGTCAGCCAAGGTATCCCTTACGGGATGGTGGGATACCACGTGGTGTTTACCCATGGCCAAACTGGATTTTGGTGTGGACCATTAGTGAATTGCTCCAGGGGCTCCATATTTGTCCTAATAGTGGGATCAATGTCTGAGCCAGAATCTGTCTCAGAGTTAGAGGTGTGGGCTGAGCTGCAGTGCTATGAGGAGGATTCTATACAGTATAACAGGGATATAGGTGAGGAAGAGTATGAAGGAACTTTCTCCCTGTAACATTGTTTGGTCTTCCTCTTATGTTTCTTAGGAGAGGACCATAGATTTTGACAACCCTGGGAGGCTGCACTGTGATCCTGTGGCATTGTGTCTGTAGGTGCCGAGGATAGGAGTTGTAGAAGCTGTGGTGCCAAGAACTGAGGCAGAGACAAGGGCGCCTGTGTTTGCAGCTGTGTTCTGGCAACGTGGAAACCAGCAAAGGGGTTGCTGGTGCTGACAGTGGTGCGCTTGGACCCGGGATCAGCAGCAGCTGTATTGTCGACACCAGGAGGGAGGGATTCAGGGCTGGTGTGGTTCCATTCAGGGCCGAGAATAGAAGGAATCCTGGAGGCATTATTGCCGGGGCCATTGTGGCCATTTGTGTTGAGAGCTCTGGAGCTGAGACAGGCAGTGCTGATGTGGAGCCAGTCGGTGCAGCAGTTAACCCCTGCTCTACCATTGAGCTAGTAAGGTGCGCTCTCTTTTTTGAGTTAAGGGTTTTGGAGGAATCTGTAGCCTCCTTTGAACCCAAATGCCTGTGACTGGGCTTAGGTTTCTTTCCAGCCACAGGGGAAGATGAAAAGGAGCTTCTCTTTAGAGGCTTATCTCTTTCAGGAGACTTGCCAGGGCTGAAGCTGGACTAAGTGCTCCCTCCATTAACAGGGATCGCAATGTCATACTCCTGTCTTTTCTTGCCCTTGACTTCAGGCAGGCACAATGTGGGCAACTTTGAGCCAAGCGTCCCTCACCCAGGCATTTAATACATTTTTCATGGCCATCTGAGGCCGGCATAGGCTCATTGCAAGTGGCACAGCGCTTGAAGTCTGAGGCGTTCAGCATAATGATGGCTGCCGCTCATCCGTTTTCTTTCTTTCTTTTCCCTTCTTTTTTTTTTTTTTTTTTGAAGGTAAAAGATAAAACTACTCTTAACTAACTAACTAACTAATTTGGCTAAAGAAAATAACAAAAAGAGACCATTAAAACTAAGATAAGGTAAGTAAGGATTTGAGCTGCCCTGAACTGCTGAAGCTCTGTGCTAATCCAGAGGTGCTCAAGAAGGACCTGACGGGTGTGTGGGGGGGGGGGCCATGCACATTCCAAACGGCGGCAAAATCGGCTGCGATCTCCAGAGGCATGCACTCCCCACTTGGCAATGCTGTAAGATCTCTGGGGCTAGGTGTGGGTGCGACCACACCCCTATGATGGAGCAGCGGGGTCACTGCTCGAAGAAGAACATGTTCTAATGTGGGTATGTGTATGTACTGTGGGGGGGGTAGGTACAACATAATTAATTATCAGTTGTGTTTCCTTATAATAAAGGTGGCGTATTGCCTTGTCCCCCTGAATAAGATCCTGCCTGTTTTCCTTTTCTGACGTAACAGGATGAGCCCCATTACTAGAACTGAGGAAAAGTTCCTTCCTCCTCCCTAACTACCTGCCTCAAAGCAGCCAGACAGGCTGTGCTTGCAGGACAGCAGATTCCTACCGCTCTATTTGGAGACTGTCACAGCACAAGTTTCTTCAGTGCTCTTCTAATAATGAACAATACCTGGAAGGAGAAGAAACAACAAGAGATGGCCACATCACTAGATACGTTCTCAGCTGGTCAGGTTTAAAGTGGGATGAAGAAGCAGAGAGGTAAAGAGATGAACAACACCTGTTCCAAGTAGCATGAACTGCAGCAGAGCACGCTCTTGCATTGATGATGGTCAGACTCCATAAAGAACAGAGGAAATTGTTCCTGCATATTAAAAGCTGGCGGGAGCAAGAACAACAGTTTTGAGCTGGATCCTGGTGACTGGGGGAGACAAGGAAGGTGTCTGAGTGTGGGAAGTGATGTGCTGCTTATGTGTCAGAATCTACCAGGAAACCAGTGTCTGAGACAAGCCAGACAAAAGATGTAAAATGGAGGTCTTGTTGGGGGTTTCAGCAGAGGGAAAGTCAAGTCCCTGAGCTACAGTGGGCTGTGATGCTTTTAAAATGTCAAAAATAAATCTGTGGTGCCCAAATCTATACTGATGACAAGAATTGGCAAAATCAGAAAACAGTTTTCACCTCACAAATTTTGTTCTGTTAATTTCTTATATTGCACTCATCACCTTTGCATCTTAACCTTCCAAAGACAAATGACCAAGAGAGTAATAACTCACGTTGTGGCTCTCTCACTACCTCCTCCTTTACCCAAGGGAACACTGGCATGTTTAAAACACAAATAAAATCCTGCCATGCTCTGTGCTGTTCTTAGGGAGGATGGGTGAGAAAAGAGCATTTTGGTCCAGTCAGATGTCACTCCTCACTTCTGAAGCAGTGTATTCCAGAGGCCCAAATGAGCTTTAGCAAGTGCCCCAACTCCAGTGTACCATCTTCACCTTCACAACAAGCTTCTCCAGTGTGCCTGAGGAGCAATTTGTAGCAATTTGTTGGTGCAGTCAAAGCCCCAAAGCATGCAATTTCTGCACCAAGACCATGTAGTGCCTTGAAAATGAAGACTGTGCCTTAAACTTTACATGGCATTCTACAATAAAGCTAATGGGGTATCAGTGTGACGCTTCTAAGGAGAAAAGCTATTGCAGGCTTCTCCAGCTGTAGTTTTCTCAGGGACAACACTCAAGCTATTTTGCTGTTTCCCAGTGTTTGAATCTTAACAACTGCTTTGATTTACTATTACAGTCTGAACTGACCCTGTGACTTACACTTTCCTAAATTTATTTCCTCCCATTCTGTAAATTCCCCCATTTTCAAAGCATCTGATGAAGTGGGATTTTTCTCCCACGAAAGCTCTTGTGATAAATAAATTTGTTAGTCTTTAAGTGCCACAGGACTCCTTGCCTGTTAAGCTATTTGGTGTTGCTGCAGGTCATTCTTCACTCTGCAGAGGGCAGCATCTGGTTGTGTGTCCCTACCTAAGCACAGACTGAAGGCAGTTCTCTTGCAGATTAGTCTCCCTCTCTCTCTCCACTTTCTTCTGTCTACACAGCTGTCCGTTTTGTCCAACCTGCTTTACAGACTGCCTTCTCCCTCGCTGCATCCTGGCAATGCTGAGATGATCAAAGACAATCTGAGAGGGGTTAAATGAAGTCCCAAATCAGGAGAAAGGTGGATACAGAGAGGAAATTCATGAGATTTTGCAGTAAGTGTGCCAAGGAGGGCAAGAGAAAGAATTAAAGTCCCAGAGGGTCTATTTCAGATGAAGAGTGACTGGTGGCAGGCGGGCACCAGGTGGTGCATAGAAGGAAGAATAGTTTGCATGAAAGTGAAAGTGAAAAGAAGTCATTGTTAGAGCCTTTGCAGGAGTTGGCACCCAAGACAGATCCCGCACAGCAGCTCCTCTCCCAGGGAATGGAGGATAAGCTCTTGCCTTCCTAGGCTGCCCTCTTAGGGTATGTCTGCACTGCAGTGGGAAGTAGGCTGCCCCCTCCCTCCGCTGGCAGACAGACTCACAAGTAATGTGGTGGTTATGGCACTGGCTCAAGCTCAGATGAGACACCTGCACACAGACCAGGTGCTTGGACACAGCTGCTTTGTAGACACACCCACAGGTCTAATGATGGGACAGACCTGTTAAGTCCCTGCTAGTTTATGCCCTAAGAAACTGAAGCAGAGTTATTCCCAGAAAGCTTTTCCTAGTGCACACAGCACAATATAATTATTTACATAAATGCTTAAGACTATTCCTAGCAACCCCTGTCCTTCAAGTATTTGCTGACTCCTCTCCTGTTTCCCCATTAGTCATCTCTGAGCCAAGCTATAGAGATGTACAGCTCTCAATAGTCCCTCACATGCCAGCCTTCTGGCCAGGTCAATTTTTGTTGCTTTTCCTCCAACTTGTCAGCATCTTCCCAGCTCTCAGGCACTCAGAACTGAGACAGCATTCCAGGGGAGACTGCACCAGAGTAACAAGGAGGAGAGGGCTTGTGCCAAGCCTCCCTCCTTACAGGAGGTCTCTGCATATGCAGCACAAAACTGTATTTCCTTCTGCAGCATTTATACCCTGGCAAGCTCTTATTCTCTCTCAGCAATGGCTGCTCCCTCGGCTTCTCTCCCTCACTGATGGTCGGGACGGCAGAGAGACACTGGCTCCCCTGATGTCTCTAACTTGTCTTGGTTCCTCCGGATGGTTTCTCTTGTCTTGGTGGCATTTTTAGCTTCACCTAGTTTGGCATCATGTGCATATCTCACTAATGTGTGGCTTACTCTCTTGTCTAAGTCGCTAGTAAAGATGGAAAGCAGAGTCAAATTAGGCAGCTAGTGAACTGTGAGTGCTGACTGTCATGCTGCCCTGTGTTGTCTCATTGTGGTCTCCTGCTCCCCCATCTATGGCAGCCACATGTTGTGTCTTGGGCTACGTCTGCACTTGGAGCTGGGGGTGGGATTTCCAGCTCACGTGGACATAGTCATACTGGCTCTCCCTGACCTTGCCCATTACAGATAGCATCCTCGCAGTACCCATCCCGAAACCACACACCTGGAGTCCAGACCCACATGGACCCTCACACTGCTCCTCATGGTTCAGTGGTGACAACTTATTTTTGGCACAATAGCTTGCTGACAGCTACCGTGAGTACATATATTTGACCTGGGAAACAAACCACTGCTCCAAGTACAGGACAAACATTTTTTTACACTTCAAATGTGAGCTCACCCAGGCAGGGACCATCTCTTTGTACAGCATCTAGCACAGTGGTGCCCTGATGTGTGCTGGGGCTCCTTGATACACTCATAGGCTACATCTATACTAGCAAGCTAGTTCAAATTAAGGAGGCTTAATTCAAACTCCAAAGGGATAGCCATGTTGGTCTAGTCCAGCAAAAAAACCCAAGGAGTCATGTGGCACTTTAAGACTAACAGATTTATTTTTCGCATGAGCTTTCGTGGGAGAAAAATCCCACTTCGTGAGATGCTTTGAAGATGGGTGAACTTACAGAATGGAATGAAAATAAATGCAAGGGGGTGTAAAACATAGGATCAGATCATACAGTAACAGCAAATCAGAGCAGCTGTAAATGATTTGTTAACAACCATCATCAGAGATGTGGCTGGGTCATCAAGACTTCAAAGAGAAACAGCTGAACTCAAATTAATATGCAAGCTAAATTCTGTGAAAGCAGGACTGAATCGAGACTATGGGTTCTTTTCCCATTACAAAAGGTAATTTGACATCAGGCTTCCCATGGTTTGAGCCTGTAAACTGCTCTGATTTGCTGTTACTGTATGACCCGATCCTATGTTTTACACCCCCTTGCATTTATCTTCATTCCATTCTGTAAGTTCACCCATCTTTGAAGCGGGATTTTCTCCCACAAAAGCTCATGTGAAAAATAAATCTGTTAGTCTTAAAGTGCCACACAACTCCTTGTTTTAATTCAAACTAACTTTTTGCCTGTCTACATGCGGCTTTCGTTAGTTCAAACTAAGGAATTCCTTAGTTTGAACCAATGAATGCTTACTTCACACTAGTAACTACCACCAGTTAGTGCAAACTAAGCACTCAGTTTGAGTGTTAGTTCAAACTAAGTACAGTGGAGACCAGGACAAACCCCCAGTTCGAACTTAATAAGTTTGAACTGGCAATGATGAGACACTTGCCCTCACTGAGAACACTCTTCAATAATGAGGACTAAGGGCAGTTAGTTCAAACTAACAAAGTAGAGTAGTTTGAACTAACATTAGTTCGAACTAACAAGTTCAAACTAACTTGTCCTAATGTAGTCATAGCCGTAGACTCTAAGGTAAGAAGGGACAAGCGTGATCATCTAGTCTGACCTCCTGCGTAATGCAGACCACAGAAACTCATCCACTCACTCTAGCAATAAGCCTCTAACCTAAGACTGAGTTATTTATGTCCTCACATCATGATTTAAAGACGTTAAGATACAGAGAATCCACCAGCAGGTGAGCCATGCCCCATGTTATGGAGGAAGGTGAAAAGCCCCCAGAGCCTTAGCCAATGAGCCCTGGGGGAAAATTTCTTCCCGATCCCAAATATGGCAAGCAGTTAAACCCTGTATATGTGGGCAAGTCTCTTCAGTCAGTTACCCAAGAGCAAAGTCTCTGCAATAACTCACCCCATCTATCCTCCCTTCTTAGGCCACTGGCATATCCACTACCTGTAGTCAAAGAGCAAAGAGCAGTCCGTTTCCAAACCAGGCCACTCCATAACAAAAAGTACAAATAAAAGATAATACAATAAACGTCTACTGTTGACCCCTGCCACACTCCCAGCATCTCCCCTTACCTCCACAACTGCATTTTTATCATTATTCATGCCTTAAAAACCTCTATGGGAAAAGAAATCAGCAAGTAAGAAACATTCCTCCAGAACCTGTCTACAGGAATGTAAGAGGGCTATTTTTTCAGTCATGTCATCATAACTTGACTGAAACATATATACCTTTTTAACATTATCCCAAAAGTGTTAAATTGTGTCCACATACATGTGAAGAGGTGTCTCAATCCAACGAAGCTAACTCAATTGAAAAAGCTTCATTTTCACCCAGGTAGGCAGGGATTCACAGGGTCTTCAGACTCTGGGCACTAAGAAATGGGTTAGGCCACCAACATTGTTGCAGATCTTGTCCTAATTTTACAAAGAGTGACGATGACTTCTTCCTCTATGTTACTTTCTTTCTGGTGACCACTTTCTGTGATGTGCACCCTACCCATGAGCACAGGAAAAGTTAGTTCAGAATCACTTCTCTCTCCTATGCTTCACTTGGGCTTTTTGAATTCCTGGCCCTGGCTTTCCTTTCCTATAAAGGGAATGACAGGTGAAGGTAAGGTCTTTCCCTGGCCCCACAGAATGGTCCAAGGACCATCATGTAAGACAGAAGAACTTGAGTGTTTAGCAATACTATCTTGTAGAAACCTAGGGTTTCTCAAGGCTGCTAGAAACATTGTTGACAAATCATAGAGGATTCACTCAAAAGTCCAGATGGAATTTCAGTGGAAATGACTCTGGCCTCCATACCTTCTATATCAAAATGTGCAAAGCTGAAAATTTCACACCATTCTAATGCAAGAGAATGAATATTCCACATAGCTTGGCAGGGACCTGTGCTCCAAGAGTATCTGAGAATTATGGCCTAGATTTGGAGTTTCTAACTGCTTTATTTTGAAGATAGAAACGAAGTTCTTCCAGGAGAAGTTCACCACATTCCTATGAGTCTGAGAAAGAATCTTCCTTCAGTAGCGCCGCCCTGTCTACCAAGCGGTGGGTTTGCAGTTCTTCCCAAGCACGTGCACATGTGGTGAGTGAAGATGACTAGCTCCTTTCCCTAGCGCAGCAGGAGAATCTGGTGAGGTTTCCAACTCCACAGAGTACATATTGCCACCTCTCTGCTGCATACCATTTCCTGGACTCCTGCTCAGGGCCAGAGTATCACAGAGGCCATAGGCGCTGAAGTCCCAGGCCTCAGTCTAAGTGGGGGGGGGCCAGCTCCAGCCCCTAACCCCCCCTGCAATAATCTGCCCCCACCACAGCACCGGTGGGGCTTGAGGGAGTGCTGAGAGCACTCCTAGCCTGGTGGCACTGAGTGGAGCAAGGCCCTGGGGGCCAGAGGCCAGCTCCGTGCTCCCACCCTGCCTCTGGGCCAGCAGGTCTGCCCCCCGGGTGCAAGGCTTGTCAGTGGCTGTTTCCTCTGCTTAGTGGCAGGGCTGACTGGCACATGGCATCCATTCTGATGCACAATCTTTGCTCTGGCATGGCCTTCCAGGGTCCAAAGCCCTAAAGGGCTGCATTGGGGGCTGTGCCACATGCCAGCCATTCCCACCCCCAGGGGTAGACTGGCTTGGGTCGGAGCGCCCTCTGACCCCAAGCCCCCCCCCCCCAAGTTATGGCCTCCCCCAGGCTGCCATGCTGGGAGGCAGGGACCACTGCAAAGAAAGGAGGAATGGTGGGAGGAAGCCTGGGGCCCCCAGACCAGTTAATCTGGCCCTAGGCTTGCTCCCAGGATTTGGAGACTTCTCTCCAAATGGTGCTGAGCAACCTTAAGACCACAGTGTGAGTGTGTCTGGCTTTAGAGACTCATTCATTACTATTTTTCATGGAAGTATTTCATATTTGCAATAATCCATATAGATATGCCATGTTTGGTGCCAATAGAAAGGTTGTAATCTTCTAGGAATGATTATATGGTTTATGTGTAGGTGTCATATCAGTATCAGAAGTTAAGAACGGGCTTGTTCTATTTGTGTTTCAAGTTACTGGATTCCAGGGCACTCCCAGACTGGATGTCTACAAATGTTTGTTTCTCTTAATGAACCATTGAAGAAATGCCTAGGTATAGTCGGCTCAAGGAGAAACCAGTTGAGCAACTGAGACTTGCCATGTGACACAAGTCCATTTTGAACTGCAAAAAACTCCAGACAGCATGGGGGAGGCCAGAGGTGATAAAAGGTAGTGGCCCCATCTCCATTTTGTTTTCAGTCTTCAGCCTCCAATCTGCAACCAACACCTACCTTTGGAACTCTTCTTCTGTGACTGAACAAAAGTCTGAGGCCCATCCAGGTGCTGGGTGTCTATGAGAGGAATTGGACTAACCTGCAATCTCCAAATTCTTCAAGGACTTGCTTTCTATGGACTCTAAATGATTTGTATGTATGTGATTCACTTTGACCCTTTTACATCTCTCATTTTGTCTCTTTCCTTTTTATATTAAACTTTTAGTTCTAGTTACTAAAGGATTGGCTGGCATTTTGGGTAAGATCCAAGCCTGCGTTATTCTGGGTGATGTGGCTGGCCCCTTTGGGGTCAGGAGAACCTACTTCTTTAAGAAACCCAGTGACTAGGTGGGGACTGAAAGAGCTGAGGTGCAATAAAGGGACTGTTTCTATTTTGTTATGCTTCGTGATGACCAGAGCAGGAATCAGCAGCACGTTTTGTTACTGACTGGGACACTGGTTTAAGTGCCACCCATCAGTGGTTTGGGGTTTTGGCCCCTGGTTTTGCAGCTAGCCCTGATTTTCGCACACTCAGAAGCTCAACCCAGGAGGCCTGGGTCACACACAGACACTGGAAATATGACAGTGTAGTTATGTGCTCAAAGACCACAGAAACATCCAGCAAGGAGGCAGCCGGTGTCAGCTTCTGTCACTAAGGCTCGTCAAAACCATACTATGCTCAGGCCTACATAGCAGGACAGACTCAGGATGGCAAGGGCTGCTGGGGTCTTCCTGCCAGGAGTAGTCAGGATGAGGCCATTGTGCAGTGAGCAGGTTGCTGGTGCAAGGGCGCTGAGTCAAAGCAGCACAGCACAGAAGCACCCAGGGTCACAGGGCAGGTAGTGATGGTGCCTTACTAGTCTGGGTGAAACCCAAAAGAGTAACAGGCACTGGTGGCGGCAGATGTTACTAAACCACAACAATTCTACTGAAGGGTGGCTTCCCCCTCCTGCGTTCTGCTCTGGATCTTCCTCTCTTGTGCATGTTGCCACCATGGAATGTGGAGGCTGCTGAAATCAGATTTCATTAGAAGGTAAACGTGTAAGAGTCTCAGGATGGCCCTGCCATGGCCCAGTTCCCTGACCTTCATCGACTGAAATGCTGCAAGCACAAGCAAGCCTTACAATAGGCTGCTATGGAGTAACCTTCTGGAAGCAGGAGGAAGCTCACAGCGCCATTGTAAAACCTCACCCTCGGGTAGGTTACCCCGTAGCTGTCTGTTGCCAGGCTTCCTGATCTTCCTCTGAAGCAGATGGTGCAGGCATTGTCAGGGGCACCATCCTGGACTAAATGGGCCAGTGGCTGATCTAGAAACAGCACCTCAGCTTTGTGGCAGAGCACATGGGATGGACCATGAGGCTTGGGGCGGGGGGGCTCTCTGCAGCACTATGGAAGATTTGTAGCAGGGACTCACGCAGCTGACACAAGGTCATGGCAGCAGTTGGCAGACATCCTGGGGCTATGCAGAGCTGGGATAGCAGCAGCTCATTTTCACTGAACCATTCAGGAGCTGCTTCATTCTACCAAGCCAGCTGACAAAGGTATTGTGGAGAGAGAGAAAGGCCACAAGGAAGACGCAGGCTAACACAGAGGATGGAGGAAAAGCAGGAGGAAGGGAGAGAGACAGAAATTAAAGCAGACAGCCTAGAAGAGTGAGGGACGAGGGAAGTAAAAATCCAGTCTGACTACCTAGGTAAGCACTCAGACACCCAGACCATGGCAGGAAAGGGGCAAATTGGCATCTTTGGAACAAAGAGACACAGGGTACAATAAGCAAGGTGCTAAACAGCCAGCGTGCCTCAACATGAAAACTGCAAGTCAGAAACCTGGAACAGCATAGCTTGCTAAAAGGGTTAGAGTGATCTGAGTAAGAAAGCCCTCTTCCTGCTCAGTGAACATTAATTAGGGAGGCAGCTTAAATGTGCCTGCCGGGTGGTGAAACAGTGTGGTTACTGGCTTACCAAAGACCCAAGAGATTTCAGAGGCTCCGTAGAGTTAGCTGGGTATATCCAGAGTTAATGACAAAGGGCTGCACTCATCCCATAGGGAAAAGATTAGGAAACAGGAAAGGGTGATATGGAGAGATGCCAGAAAGGTCTGGGCAGTCCCTGCTTAGGTGCTAGCCAAAGTGCCGAATCCTGTGCCATAGAGAGGAGAAATAAACATGCAGAGCAAGTTACTACAGAAAGCAACAAACTACAGATGTACAAGCTTGAGTGTCCAGTGAAATGCAGAGCAAGTTACTACAGAAAGCAACAAACTACAGATGTACAAGCTTGAGTGTCCAGTGAAATCCAGAGAGCTTTCATTGCACAACCCTGAGGATTCACAAACCAGACTCCTCTTGTGCACCAATCCAGTGGGAATGAATATGACAGAGAAGCCAACCTGCCAGAAATGAGACTGCTTATCGGAGAGCACCTTGAAGCTATATTATTTGCAACTAACAAAACCCACAGCACAGCTCCCTCTCCATATCCCAGAAGTTACAAGTTGTTTCCACCCTGGAGGGATGGTGTCCTGGACACTAAATAAGGCATATAAAGAGAAACTTTCACTCATTTCACATCTTGTTTGAGGATTATTTTCTGTTCCTTCTCAAGAGTTTAATCAAAGTATGTTGAGTGGGTTTTTTGCTGCAAAATGAATCATGCCAGTTACCATGACAACATTGCTCTAGTCAGTCTAGTTAATCTGCCACTTCCTTGTTTGCCTTTTGCTCTCCAGGAGAGGAAATGCCTGGCCTTTGATTTGAAGCAATTCCATCCTGTTTGGCTATGGCTGAGGAAGGAAACTAAATTGAACTTCCCTGGGGAAATCCTAGCATTTAACAGAGTTTAGTGTCATTTATGCAGCAGCTGACTAAACTGCAGCCAAGCCAAGCTAGCTACTGAATGCTCTGAAACGCAATCAATGGTCAGTTAGTTAGAAATTTCCTGGGCGGATCATCACAGAACCATAGGGTTGGAAGGGACCTCATGAGGTTATCTAGTCCAACCCCCTGCCAGAAAAGCAGGACCACTCCCACTAAATAACACCAGCCAGGGTTTTGTCTACCTGGCCTTAAATGTTTCCAAACACAGAGATTCCACCATCTCCCTAGGTAACCCATTCCAGTGCTTCATCAGCCTCCTAGGGAGAAAGCTTTTCCTACCATCCAACCTCGACTGCCACAGTTGCAACTTGAAACCCTTGCTCCTTATTCTGTCCTCTGTTACTACTGAGAACAGTCTATCTCCCTCCTCCTTGGAGCACCCCTTCAGGTAACTGAAGTTTGCTATCAAATCCCTTCTCAGTCTTCTCTTCTGCAGGCTAAATAAGCCTAGTTCCTTCAGTCTTTCCTCATAAGGCACGAGTCCCAACCCCCTAGTCATTTTCACTGCCCTCTGCTGGACTCTTTCCAATTTGTCCACATCCTTTTTGTAGCGCAGAGCCCAAAACGGGACACAGGATTCCAGATGCAGCCTCGCTGGTGCCGAATAAAGGGGAATAATCACATCCCTCAATCTGCTGGTAACACTGCTACTGAAGCAGACAATATGCCACTGACCTTTTTGGCAACAAGAATCATAGATTCATAGAATCCTAGGGTTGGAAGGGACCTCATAGGTCATCTAGTCCAACCCCCTGCCAGAGGCAGGACCACTTCCACTAAACCATCCCATTCATGGTTTTGTCCAGCTGGTCCTTAAACACCTCCAAAGATGGAGACTCCACCACCTCCCTCGGCAGCTCATTCCAAGGCTTCACCACTCTCCCAGTAAAGAAGTTTTTTCTAATATCCAGCCTCGATCTCCCTAACCGCAACTTGAGACCAACAAGAGGACATTGTTGACTCATATCTAGCTTCGCATCCACCATAACACCCAGGTCCTTTTCTACAGTGCTGCTACTTAGAGCATCGGTCCTCAACCTGTAGCAGTCCATGGGATTTTTCCATACTAAGTGCAGGACGTTGCACTTTTCCTTGTTGAACCGCATGAGATTTCATTTGGCCCAATGCTCCATTTTGTCTAGGTCTCCCTGAATCCCATCCCTGCCCTCCAGGGTGTTTACCATTCCCCCCAGCGTGGTGTCATCGGCAAATTTACTCAGCATGCAATCTATCCCATCATCCTGATCATTAATGAAGATGTTGAAGAGAACTGGCCCCAGGCACTCCACTAGTTACCGGTTGCCAAATAGACATAGAGCCATTGATCCCTACCTGCTGAGCCTGATGATCTAGCCAGCTTTCTATTCACCATATGGTCCATTCATCCAAACCATATTTCCTTAACTTGATGACAAGAATGCTGTGCAAAACTGTATCAAAAACTTTGCTAAAGTGAAGGTATATCACATCGATGGCTATTCCCACATCCACAAATCCCATCTTCTCATCACAGAAGGTGATCAGGTTGGTCAAGTGTGATTTGCCCTTGGTGAATCCATGCTGACTGTTCCTGCTCACTCTTTTCCTCCAAGTGTTTAAGAATCCTGCTCCATGATTTTTCTGGGGACTGAGGTGAGACTGATTGGTCTTTAGTTCCCCAGGTCCTCTGTTTTCTTTCTTGAAGATAGGTACTATATTTGCCTTTTTCTAAGCATCTGGGACCTCCTCATTCACACAAGTTTTCAAAAATAAAGGCTAGCGGCTCTGCAGTCCCATCGGCCAACTCCCTGAGATGCAGTTCATCCAGCCCCATAGACCTGTGCACATCCAACTTCTCTAAGTAGTCCCTAATCTGATCTTCCATCACTCAGGGCCACTCTCCTTCTCACCATTCTGTTACCCAGTGTAGTGCCCTGGGAGCTGACCCTGTCTGTGAAGACTGGGGTAAAAAAACCATTGAGTGCTTCAGCCTTTTCCACATCAACCACCACAAGGATACCTGCCCCATTCAGTAAGGGACCTACACCATCCCTGATCCTCTTCTTGTTACTGATATACTTGAAGAACCCCTTCCTGTTATCCTTCACAGCCTTTGCTAGCCGCAACTCCAACTGCCCTTTGGCCTTTCTGATTTTATCCCTGGAGTCCTGAGCAATATCTTTATATGCTTCCCTAGTCATCTGTCCAAGCTTCCACTTCTTGTAAGCTTCCCTTTTGTGTTTCAGCTCACCGCAGAGTTCTCTGCTAAGCCATGCTGGGCACCTTCCATATTTGCTGTTCTTTCTGCATGTTAAATATTCATCTAAAAAAGCAAAACTAAACCAAGATCAAATGTTTCCACTGTTCCAGTGTAGGAGAGCAAATTTATATTTTAACATAGGAAATGTATAAAATGGAGCAAAGAGAATGCACACACAGCTCCTGTGTGCTCCGAACTCCCCTGACACTTTCCTGTGCCACATGGATGCTGCACATTTATTCACTACCCCTTCATTATGGGCAGGGGAGAAAGGCCAGCAGAAAAAAATCTTCCAAAGATTACCCTGGGGCCCCACCTGAAAAAAACTGAAAGTGACTGAAATACTGGCAGGCAGGTAGGCTTCTTGCAAGAAACCATGAGAAGCTTTGAGGAGGTCTTCTAGTCCACACCACCACTGACAAGTGCTAAGCATAGAAGCACTATATAAGTTATTGATTATTGTCCATTTTTCTAAAATCTCCTCTTCCCTCAATCATTGAGTTTCCTTCAGTCATCTCTCCTTTCTACTCCATCTCCTTCTCCCTCTCAGCAATACATTTTCCCTTATGCCTCTTTGCCTTGGCAGAGTCCTTAAAAGCCACTTCCCTTCACTAAGATCCTTCAAATCATTTCATGACACTAATCTTTTCCAAAACTGTCTCTCACTTTTCAGATCTGCGATTGGCCTTACACACTATTGGTAAGATGCAATGTACATTTATGGCACCATATACACTTAATTTAACTTATAACTGTTCCCTAAGGGCAATTCCCGCAGGCTTCATTCAGTTCTCTTATAAATAACATTAAAATGGGGCTTTCCTTCTTTCTTGTGGGAGATTATTCCACAGCCTGCTACTGCATCTCACTGTCAGGAAGTTCTTTCTCCTAGTCAGGCTACGGTGAGTTTTCCCTTGCTCGGTTTCATCCAATCGCCCCTTCATTGTTAGAACTCCCAGAAAAGAAATCCCAGCAATGGCACAGGTCCATGACGGATACAGTAAAACCATCAATAGTGCTTCAGGAAAGCAAGAACTATTTCGAAACAAGCACAACAATGTGGCGCTACATTGCACAACATGCTGGAAACCTTCTTTTCTATCAAAACAAACAAGCAGTCCTCTGCCAGGAACTGATGAAGATGTAAAGAGCATTTACTGGAGTCAGACGTCTAGGGCCCTAACACCATGGTGAAGGTAACTTAATGACAGATGAGGTGGAAAAAAGCTGAAGTGCTCAATGATTTCTTTAAGTCTGTTTTCACAGACAAGGTCAGCTCCCTGTCTATGGGACTGCACATCACAGAATGGGGAGGAGGTGAGCAGCCCTAAATGCTGAAATCACAGGTTCGCAACTGTTTAGAAAAGCTCGACATACACAAGTCCATGGTACCAGATGCAACGCAGTCAAGGGTGCTGAGGGATTTGGCCGATGTGATTACAGAGCCACTGGCCCAGAGGCAGCTTTTGAGATAAGCGCAGCAGGTGGTCGCCTACGGCCCTGAGAAGTAAGGGGACCCTGTAGCAGTTGCCTACTTAACTTACCCTCACATTCGTGGGGTGGTGGTGGAGTGGGGGGCCACGGACTGCCAGGGCCAGAGGCTGTGCTACCCACCCAGTGTCTTTGCTGTGGGAGCGGAGCAGCACTCCCCATGTACACCCAGCCAGCCGCGTCACCCCACGGGGAGGGAGGAGAGCAGCTGGCGCAGTGCTGCCACTTGATGGGGTAGGGCCCTGGGGTGGCCTGCTCCAAAGAGTTCGGGCCGCTTCGCCCCCGGCCACCCCAAGCCTGAATGGGCCCAATCCAGGGGCTGGGGGTGAGGCAGCCTCTATTCAGCCCTGGAGTGGATGGACATGAAGCAACCCAAACTCTTCAGGGCAGGCCGCTCCAGGGGGCCCCACTCCCAGAGAGCTACACCGTTGTACTGGCCACTCTCTGCCCCTTGGGGAGGTGCGGCCAGCTGGGTGTATGTGGGGAGTGCTGCAGAGAGGCCGTGTGGGCACGTGGGCGGTACAGCCTCTGGCCCTGGCGGTCTGCAGCCCCCCGCTTCCACCATCATGGGAGTGGGGACTGTGGGGTTGCAGTTAGGGTTGCAGTGGGGGCAGTGTTGGGGGCCTGTAGGGGGCCCTATAAGGCACCTTTGCCTAGAGCTTTCAATTGCCTAAGGCCACCTCTACATTGGCCATTATCTCTGAAAACTCATTGTGACTGGGGGAGGTCTCATGATAGGAAAAAGGCAAATATAGTGCCCACCATCAAAAAAGAGAAGAAGAAAGAACCAAGGAATTACAGCCTCACCTCAGTCACAGAAAAAATCATAGAAGAGCTCCTCAAGGAATCTGTTTTGAGGCACGAGGAAGGTGATCGGAAACAGTCTGTATGGATTCACCCTGGCAAATCATGCCTAACCAAGCTGATTGTCTTCTGTGATAAGATGACTGGCTCAGTGCATGTGGGAAAAAAATCGGTGAAAATTATATACCTTGACTTTAGCAAAGATTTTGATATCTCTCACCATATTCTTACCAGCAAGTGAAGGAATACGGGTTGGATGAATGGACTATAAGAGGCAGAAAGCTGGCAAGATCATTGGGCTCAATGTGTAGCGATCATTGACTTGATGTCTAGTTGGCAGCTGGTACCAAGTAGAGTGCCACACAGGTTAGTACAAGAGCTGGTTTTGTTCAACTTCTTCATTAATTATCTGCAAAACAAGCAAGGAATCCTCCTTGCTTCTTTTGCAGCACTAGAATAACATGGCTACCCCTTTGGAAATTAATTATCTGGGTGATTGTGTGATGCTGTCTGGATTTAGGGGACCATTTATGACTATTTTTCACACTAATATTTCATATTTGCTATAGTCCATATGTGTTATGCCATATATGGTACCAATAGAAAGGTTGTAATCTGCTAGGAACGATTCTGTGGTTTACATGTAGGTGTCATGTCTGCATTAGAAGTTAGGAATAGGTTTGTTCTATTTGTGTTTCAAGTTACTGGATTCCAGGGCACTCCCAGACTGGATGTCTACAAATGTTTGTTTCCCTTAATGGCCCATTAAGGAAGCTCCCAGGTATAGTGGGCCCAGATAGAAACCTGTTGAGCCGCTAGGACTTGTCCATGTGACTCAATTCCAGTTTAATTTGCAAAGAGTCTACACAGCATGGGAAAGGACAGAGGTGATAAAAGGCAGCAGCCCCAACTCAATTTTGTTTTCAGTCTCCAATCTGCAACCAACATCCTCCTCTGGAACTATTCTGTTGCAGCTGAACAAGGGACTGAGGCCCACCCAGGTGCTGGGTGCATACCAGCGGAATTGCACTAACCTGCAAACTCCAAATTCTTCAAGGAGTTGTTTTCTATGGACTCTAAATTATTTGTAAGTGTGTGATTCACTTTGACCCTTTAACATCTCTCATTTTGTTTCTTTACTTTTTATATTAAACCTTTAGTTTTAGTTATTAAAGGTTGGCTGTCAGCATGGCATTTTGGGTAAGATCCAAGCCTCTACTGTTTGGGTGATGTGGCTGGCCCTTTGAGGTCAGGAGAACCTAGTTCTTTAAGAGACCTGGTGGCCAGGTGGGGACTGGAGGAGCTGATGTGCAATAAATGGTTGTTTCTATTTTATTATGCTTCAATGACCAGTGTAGGGAATGAAAAGCATGTTCTATTACTGACTGAGAGACTGGTGAGTGCCACTGATCAGTGTTTTGGGAGTCTGTCTCCCAGTTTAGCAACTTGCCCTGATTTTTGCACATTCAGGAGGTTATCCCAGGAAGCCCAGGTCACAGATAGAATGGAGGCACCCTCAGCAAGTTTGCAGATGATACTATATGGGGGGGGGGGAGTGGTAGATACACTGCAGGGGGGTGAGGCCAGGAAAAAATACTGAAGGTCCTAGACAAATTGAAGGACTGAGCCAAAAGAAATCTGATGAGGTTTAACAAGGACAAGTACAGAATCCTTCACTTAGGATGGAAGAATCCCATGCACTGCTACAGACTGGAGACGGCTGGCCAGACTGCAGTTCTGCAGAAAAATCTCTGGGAGTTACAGTGGATGAGATGCTGGACATGAGTCAACAGTGTGCCCTTATTGCCTAGAAGGCTAACAGCATATTCAGCTGAAATCATAGGAGCATTGCCAGAAGATTGAGGAATTTGATAATCCCCTTCTATTCAGCACTCATCAGGCCACTTTGAAGTATTATGTCCCCCCCCCCGCCACAGAAAGGATGTGGACGAACTGAAGTTCAGTCAAGGGCAACCAAAGTCATTAGTTCCAAAGGGAATCCCTGTTAGTCTAGTCCAGCAAAACAACATGTTAGTCTTTAAAAGTGCCACCAGACTCCTTCTTTGTTATGCAAAATTATCAGGGGCTGGAACATACGACCTATGAGAAGAGGCAGAGGGAACTAGGCTTGTTTAGTCTGCAGAAGAGAAGAGCGAGTGGGGGGGATTTGATAATAGCCTGTAACTACCTAAAGTGGGGTCCAGGGAGGATGGAGCTGGGCTGTTCTCAGTGGTAGTAGAAAACAGAAATAGAAGGAATAGTCTCAAGATGCAGTGAGGGAGACCTAGGTTGGATATTAGGAAAAGCTTTTCTACCAGGAAGGTAAAGAAGCACTGCCTGGCTGGAGCAGGGGTTTATATGAGACACCTGGCTGGGCCTTAACAGGTCTCAGGTGCTCCTAATTGCCCCATAGTAACCCCTGCTTAATCCACGGGGAACAAAGCCTTGATTATTGCAGGGCTTCTATACTCTCCTTCTACCACCCTCAAGTCACCCTTTAACTTTATTGCCTCATGTGTGAGAGAATCGACATGGCTTTTGTGGCAGGAAATCATGCCACACCAACCTATTAGAATTCTTTGAAGGGATCCGTAAACATGCCCAAGGGAGACTCCATGAATATCATGTGCTTGGACTCTAAGAAAGCCTTTAACAAAAGTCCCTTGTCAAAGGCTTTTAACAAAATAAGTGGTCATGAGGTAAGAGGGAAGGTCCTCTCCTGGATCAGTAACCAATTAAAGGAAAGAAAACAAAATGTAAGAGTAAATGGTCAGTTTTCAAAGTGGAGAGATGTACACAGAGAGATCTACCAAGGAACTGTACTGGAACCAAGGCTGCTCAACAGTCATAAAAGGGCTGAAAAAAGTTAGGTGACAACAAAAACAGTGAGGTGGCAAGTTAAGTCCAAAGCAGACTGCAAAAAGAGTTACAAAGGGATCTTGTTAAACTGAGTGACTGGGCAACAAAATGGCTGATGGAATTCATTATTGACAAATACAAAGTATTACACATTACAAAACATAATCCCAGATACGCAGACAAAATGATGGGATCTAAATAGCTGTTACAACTCAAGAAAGGGATGTTGGAGTCATACGGAATAGTTCTCTGAACACATCTGCTCAGTATGCAGCAGCAGTCAAAAAAGCTAACAGAATGTTAAGAACCACTCAGGGACAGATAATAGGGCAGAAAATATTATAATGCCACTATATAAATCAATTGTATGTTCACAACTTGAATATTGCATGCAGTTCTGGTCACCCTTCTCAAAAATGGCATATTAGAATTGGAAAAAGGACAGAGAAGGGCAACAAAAGTGATCAGTGGAATGGAACATCTTTCACATAAGGACAGAGTAAAAAGCCTGGGACTGCTCATAGCCTAGAAAAGAGATGATAGAGAGGTGATATGATACAGGACTGTGAAAACATGAATGGTGTGGAGAAATGAAATAAGGAAGTGTTATTGCCTCTTTCCGTGACAGAAGAATCAGGGGTCACACAACAAAATGAAATAAGTGACATTTAAAATAAATATAAAGAAATATTCCCTCACACAATGCACAGTTAACCTAGGGAATTCATTGCCAGGGGATGTTGTGAAAGTCAAAAGTATAAGTGGGTTCAAAAATGAGTAAGATAAATTCATGGAGGTCAGGTCTGTGAATGACAGTTAGCCAAGATGGTCAGGAATGCAACCCTAAATTTGGGTGTGCCTAATCTGACTGCCAAAAGCTGCAAGTCAATGACAATGGATGGACTGCTTGATAATTTGCCCTGGTCTGTTCATTGCCTCTGAAGCACTTGGCACTGGCCAGTGTCAGAGAACAGGATACTGGGTAGATGGGCTATTGGTCTGCCCTAATATGGCCACTCTTCATGAAATGGCTGATCTTGGACTCTTATGAATTAAAATAAAATAAGAAGTTGGATATGTAATGAATATCAATCAACATAGTTTCAAAGAAAAGAAGTCTTGCCAAATAAACATGATGCCATTATCCATGCACAAGATTTGAAGTCTGGTTGACAAAGATAACAGTGTTGATATAAGAAACTTTGGAAACATTTTGTATGACTGGCAGAGAACAAGAGGGATTAAGGTGTCACCAAAGCCTGAGGCCTGTTCAGTGGCAAGAAACTGAGTAGGTGACAAATGCCCAGATTCTGCTAGCAAGTGTCTATGCTATATGCTGCAAAGGAAAAATCCCACGGTCCCAGCCACTCTGACCTGGTGGGAAATTCCTTCCTATCCAAAATCAGATGATCAATTCGGCTCAGGTCGCATGACCAAGACATACCATCCAGGCATCTAGAAAGAAGATTCTCTGTATCACCTGCAAGCACAGATCCATCCCATCTGACGTCCCATCTTCAGCTCAAGAGAATGCCTGAGGCTTCAGAGGACAGTGAAAAACAAAATCCAGAATACATCCAGGCCAAGGTGAACTGGGAAAACTCATTCTTTCCTGATCCCTGCAGGTGACCATCTGAAGCCCAGAAGCATGAAGTTTAGTTACAGTCATTATCCTGATCCAGAGCTGCAAGTGTTATAGGCATGTTGAGGACACCACAGGCAATCCTCTTCTCCCTACAGTCGATGAAGAAAAGGGATTGTAGATGGTTCTCCAAACCTACCTGCTAGATGGGCACCTCCTACTAATGGAAGTGGGGGAACAGCTGAAGCGACACCCATCTGGGGGCCTGTGCTCCATCTTTTCTGGTCTTGGTTCCAGGATTCAGCTGGAGGCTGAGGTCTTTCTCCCCTCCTGGGATACGGTCTAGTCCTGACTGGCCCACTTAGAGTCAGCAGCAGCCACTAGTCCAATCTGCACCCACTGGCAGTCTTGGGGAGGGGGGAGGTACGTGGGCCTGCCCACTTCTCTGGGCCTCAGCCCAGAGCCTCTACACAGCACTTCTGGTGCTGCCTCGACCTCCTTCTCAGCTCCACAGGCCCCCCAGGTTACATCCTCGCTGTCCCCAGGCACCTCTCTCCCTTGTATCAGGGACTGGGCTCTAACAAAGCCCTGGCAATCCACAGGGAGCAGCACACCCTTCCTCCCCACAGGCTAGGGAAAGATTTGTCAAGCAGGGGCTACAGCCCTCTTATATACCAGGTGCCTGAGCCCTGATTGGGTCTGCAGCTGCCTGCTCCTATTGGCTTCTTCCTTTTCAGGTCTTTTAACCCCTTTTCCACCACAGCAGGGAAACTACTCCACTACAGGATAAGTACAGGGACTCAAAGATCAGAGATTTCAAGGTTGGAAAGTGCCACAGTGACCATCCAACCAAACTACTGCACACACTGACAACAGACGGTGGGTTAAAACATATATTTTAGAAAGAGGAGACCAAACTGTATCCAACTCATATTGTATCCATACTGGGTCCACACTTCAAAGAGGTTGTTAAAGGAACTAAAAAAAAAATTAAAAAAAGAATAATTTGTGGTCTGGTAATTTTTTTGTTTCAGTTAGATGTTAAAGACACTCAATCCACTAGTTTATCCAAGAGAAGGTTCAGAGGTGACTTAATCACAGTCTGTAAATACCTGAATGGGGAGGAGGTTTCTGACAGCTGATGGCTCTTGTAACCAGCAGAACAAGACAGAAGGAGAGCCAATGACTGGAGGTTGAACCTACACACATTCACACTAGAAACAAACTGCACAAGTTTAACAATGAGGTTAATTAACAATTAATCTAGGTATGTTGAAGTCATCTAATAAATATTGGATAGTCTTTGAACAAGACGAATCATAGCTTGAATAGATGTTATGGGCTTGATGCAGACAGTGTGGGGTGAGAACTTACAAAGCAAGAGGATCTGTTATTTCAGAGACCATCACAGGTGGTTAAGAAGGAACTGAAGAGGTGGAGAGTCAGCAAAGCCCAATATAGGGTGCTATGAAGACGCAATCCCAGAGGGCTCCAGAACCAACCTTATGGATTCCACTTGGGAAAAACCATAAGGCAGACTGTGTGTTTGACATGCACACACCTATGTGGAACAGATGTGAGCAAGCACTCTTAAGAAAAACAGGCAGCTCTGCAACAGACTGAACATGGAAGTGGGAAAGAGACAGGAAAGATAACTATTACTAAGTGCAGACCATTTTTGCAGTTTATGATATGATTATATCTTGTAGCCTTCCACTTCCATCACTATCTCTCATTGCTAGATTAAAATCATAGAATATTAAGGTTGGAAGGGACCCCAGGGGTATCTAGTTCAACCCCTCATCCTGCTCAAAGCAAGTTCAACCCCAACTAAATCAGCCCAGCCAGGCCTGTGTCAAATCATGTCCTTTGATCAATTTTTAATTCTTTACCCTCAACACATAACTTAGAACAGTTATTCTAAAGGTCTGAGAAAATATCATTCTCTCATAGCTTAGCCATGAGTCTCACGATGCTGCAAGAATGAGCTTCTGGGATCCCAGTCCTGAGCCAAATACTTCTCAGACGGATCTGCTGGGAAAGGCTCTGGCAAGGACAACAAAGCAGGTTCAAGGCCACAAAATGATAAAGGCAACAGAGAAAAAGTGGCTGCCATAAACTACAGAGGGTGAAAAGAATGGCTGCCAAAAGATTACAAGAAATGAGGGCAAATAGAAATGGATCTTTCCCCTGGAGAGGTGGAAAGGCCTCATGGGGCAACTGAGCACACCAAGGATTATTATTCTAGTCTTCCCTTGACTGCAATCCTTTTCCAAATTTATCTAAAAGAGTCATGAGATAAATGGCTGGTGAGACAAAGGCAGCTGGGATACTAAAGGGGTTAGCTAGTTGACACCTGTCTCTGGGAACTTCTCTCGTATTAATATTTGATTAATTTGGAGGGACAAAAAAGGAACACTTTTTGTGCAAGAACTTGTCGTTTCAATTGACTCTGTGCTGCTTGCTGTGTTTTGAAATCTAGGCTTCATTGTTGACTGTAAAAGCTGGGTTGCTCTGGACTGCTAGGTGCTAGTGCCTACATTCTAGCAGAGCCCTTTGCTATGAGACCACTGACGTTTCTGATCAGATGGGCCAATGAACAGAGGAGGCCGAGTGGGAGAGGCTGAGTCTCCCATTCCAGCCGTGTGTGGGGCCAAGGCTTTAAAAAACATGCCGGCTTCCTGTGGCCAGTGAGATAAAGACAGCTGAGAGGTGAAGGGAGTTACCCAGTTGAGTTTGTCAGTGGAGGAAGGCAAGGGCATCGAGTTTTGTGCCATTACTCACCTTTCTTAACATGCAGCTATTCTACAAAGAATCACCTACCATGGGAGGAGAATGGCTTGTCACCCACAACACTGCTAGCTCATCTTTTGCCTGCACCTGTGGGGACCCCACCGAACAGGCATCCCCACCTTGGAAACCTCCACCCAGACCCTGGTCTTGATTAGCTGGGATCTGGCCTGTGTGTCCTCTCTGACAAGACAGGCAGGGGAAACAACCTTGTGTGAGAGATGTCGGCTGGTGGAGTCCCTCAGGAAGCAGGTAAAAGAGCTACAGGAGGAGATGGATCATTTGCATAGCATCCAGATGTGTGAGGACTTCATTAACAGGGCACCTGTGGAAACATCTGGGGTGGAGGTGGCTAGCTGACTACAGATGAATACTTTAGCACCAGAAGAGGAAGGAGAACTAGCTGCTCTACTTGGTAGTAATGAGGGACTTAAATTACCCAGATGTCAGCTGGAAAAATATGGGGGAAACTTTTTGTTTCAGAAAGAAGTAGTAGTAACCAGGGGAACAGCCATTTTAGATTTGACTCTGACCAAAAGGGAGGAATCGGTCATAAATCTGAAGGTGAAATACAATTTGGATGAAAATAACTGTGAAATGACAGATTTCATTAGTCAAAGGCCAGGAGGAAGTGAGAGCATGAGAATAAGAGCAATGGACTTCAGTATAGCAGACTCAGAGAACTAGTAGGTAAGGTCCTGTTGTGATTATTGGACCTACAAAGCTACCCCAAGCTGAACAGTAAAATGTAAATGAAAGTTCATCATGTCTTACCGTAACCAAGAACAACAGGTCAAGTTATTTACAACGATGAAAGAAAACCAGATGGAAAATCTGTATTCGTCCAAATAAAATGTCCTACTAATGTAAGGTCAAGGACTGTGGTGAGATCATACTTAGTAAACAAGAAAATGTGGGAACAAAGTTACCTATGCCAAGCGTGGCCCTGCAGAAATAGATTTAATTGGTGGATGAAGTACAAAGGATAACATGTGTCATCAACTTTTACTCCTTTCTGCGGTTCTTAAAAGGAGATTTAAGACCAAAGAACCACCTTCCCCCAGCTCATCCTCTGATCTGCCACCACCGCAGTTCACCTCAGCTCATCTGACAGGATTTGCCCACCTGTGAGCAGTGAGCCCTCCCCAAGGAATAAACCCTGCCAGTTCCTCCATTGCCCACAAGGATTCCAGCACCACCAATATTGCAGGGCAATGGTTTCTCAGGGAGCAGGCTTGAGGAACGTCAGCAAAGGGTCTGGTTCTGTGCACCATATAAGCTCAGCTCTGCAGGGGCTCTGTGTAGGGCTGCAGAGATGTTGCAAGGGATGGGAATGGCTCTGTTGATCCAGGACTTGGCAGGTGCCTTGTGTAAGTGAGGCAAGTGCTCTGGGTGAGTGCAACTGGAATAGAGGCTACTTCATTATAATATTAGGCTGTAGCAACAGCCCTGCAGTGGTACTGTTGTTTCATGACCTGAAGCGGGCAGCATTCCTCTCCCTTCCACCGAGTCCAGCTACTGGAGTTTGGCATGAGAGATTCCCCGTAGAGACTGACTGCCAAAGTACACAAGACAGGATGTGGAATTGCAAAACAAGGTTTTTGAGACATAGCTCAACTTGCCAAATGCCTCACAGTCCATTTATACTCTTCGGTATGGTCACCAAACACCCCAGGAAACTCTCCACCAAACGTACCAATGCAAACAGCGATGGCCCAAGTGCCATGAGACTGACACTGTCACCCCCTCCCTCCCACCATGGACAAACAGCTGCACAGTCAACACCAAGCCCTGTTACAGGAGCTCCAGTAGTCTCCCTAGGTAGCCCTGGAAAATGATGGCTCTTTAAAGTGAGCTAAATACGGAGAATGGCTCAACTCACCAACGTCAGACTCTTTGTGGGTTTTGATGATTTCAGCCAGTTCAAAGTTTCCTGCAATGATGGCCACCTGAAAGAGAGGAAGGGGGAAGGAATGAGTGATTCTGAGCAGCGCTATTCCCCAGGAAACACTACAACTGCAACCACAGAGGGAACTACCATCCCCATGGGCGCCATGACAGCAGTGGGCCCTGCCAGCACTCCCAGTTGACATCCAGGTGCCAACATCGACAAGCATGCCCCTGAAATGACTTCTGCCCTCAGAAGGCAGCAGAGACCTCAGATCAGTGTTCTTGTCTTTTCAGATGTTGGTGATGCTTCCACTACAAACTGAGGATTACATTCAGGGTTGTACCTACTGCTGGAATATTTTCATGCCTGGAGTTTGTGAGGAGGAAAACATTCACTATCTCATAAAGAAAGTTCTTTACCGCTAATCAAACGCTCTCCAGATCTTGCCTCTGCAGATCCACAGAACTGTGTTATGCCTGTTCCAGGCTGTGCAGCCTACAGAACCATGTCAAAGCAAACCATCATTGGAGGCAGCACGGGCCAGATAATGGCCACGGCATAGACCAGCATAAATTAAAGCCCTGCCCATTAACCCTCCAGTAGTTTCTCTCCACAGTGAAGATTCTTGTAAGACTCTAAAGAAGCATGGGAGAAGGGAGGCTGAACATTGATCCGCACAGGAAATACACACGGAGGATTCTACTTACTGGCGAGGAACCTTTCTTTCTCCTTCAAGGAACTGCTTCTGCACAACCTTGCTCCTGGGAAACTAGACACAACTAACAATCCTCAGGAGAGCTAATATGAGATAAGTAGAGAACAAGTGAAGGGCTACCGTGAAGTAAAAGTAAGAACTGAACTCTCTCTAGCCTTCTTGCAAATTCTGAATATTGAAGCACTACAAAAACAAGCTCCCTATAATGGTATTGCCCCATCAGAGTGAGTTCTAAAATCTGGTACCTACAAACCTTTCCTGCTGTGACAAGACTGAATACAAAATTTTGTGTGTTTCAATTACCACTGAATTACAAATCTCATGCTCATGAGACTTTGCTCTACACTCAACTAATCACTCAAAGGAGTTAGTCCTGCCCAAGGTCATAATTTACACCCCTCCTTAACACAGCATCATAGAGTTTAAGGCCATAAGAGACCTCCAGTTTAGGAGTTCACAAACTGGGGTTCATGACCCTTCAGGGAGCTGCAAGGTTATTATGGGGAGTGGGGATGCAAGTTGTCAACCCCTTCCTCACTTGCCCAGAAGGGTGGTATAGCGAGGGACTCATCGCCTTTGAAGGAGGAGGGGTCATCCCAGTCTGAAAAATTTTCAAAGGGGGTCCCAACAAAAAAATTTTGAGAATCCCTGATCTAGTTTGATCTTTTGTATATCACGAGCCACCACAACCTTCCAGCTTCTATCCACTAGACCTCAAAACCAAAAGCAGACCAAAGGATCATAGTCCACAGGAGACCAGATTTATATGCCACAGGGAGCGAATAGGAGGGACAAAAGTACACCAACTCCCAAGGCCCTGCAAGGGCAGGGAAATGTAGACACAAATAACTCTGGCATGTGAGCCACACCCATGTGATGATGCAAAGGAAGGTGAAAAAACTACATGGTCACTGTCAGTCTGATGGTGGGGGAGAATTTCTTCCCAGTCCTACATATGGCAATAAATTACATCTTGAGCATATGAGCAAGAACCATGTATCCAAGCACCTGAGAGAGAGAGAGAGAGAGAGAGCGCGAGACAGAGGGAAAATTCTCTGTGCCACCTCACAGCCATGGACCACTCTGTCCAGTGCCCCATCTTCAGACATGGTCATCTTTGATGCTTCTGAAGGACACACACACACACACACACACACACACACACACACACACACACACAACCAGCACTATGTATCGGTCCCTTCATCACCGCTGCAAGTGGCCATCCTAAACTCTGAAGCATGAGATTTTTAGGAACATATGACACAAAATGGAACTGAGCCCCAAATGAACATTGAGCTCTACCACCACAAACAGACCTGTCAAGCATTCATATTGTCCAGCTCTCTCTTAAAATAAATTTATTTGCCCCCTGAAAATCATACTGGAAATCTGTTCTAGAACCTCACTTCATGAGGGTTAGAAATTGCCATTTAATTTCCAGCCAGAATTTATTTATGGCCAGCATATGCTCGTTTATTGGTGTGTCAACACCATCCTTTAGCTTAAATAGCTCATCCCCTCCACTGTGTTTACCTCCCTCATGTACTTAGAGAGATCATTAATCAGAAACCCTCTCAATCTTCTTTTTTCTAGGCTAAACAAACCAAGCTCCTCCACTCTCTTCTCACAGGACAGGTCCTCCCTTCCCCTGACCATCGTAGTAGCTCTTCTCTGCTACTGTTCTAATTTAAATTCATTTTTCCTGAACATGGGTGACCAGAACTGCACACAATATTCCACATGAGGTCTCACCAGTGCCTCATATGACAGCACTAATATTTTTCTCTCTTTGCTGCAAACACCTCATCTGATACTCCCAAGGATCACATTTGCCTTCTTCACGTTAGTGGCTCATAGTCACTCAGGGTATGTCCATACAGTCTTTAAAGTGAAATGATGCAGATTATTTTGATTTAAAAGATTGCAGGTCCACACTTTGTTTCCTTATATCGAGATAAGGAGCTCCCTTATCTCTCAATAAGGAAAGTCATTTTGATATAATAAAACCTAGTATTGAAATGATGGTTAAATCAAAACTTATTTTGAAATAACGCTGTGTGGACGTGTTATTTCGATTTAAGTGTTAGTTTGGTTAACACTTTTGCCGTTCTCCTTCCCAGGGTGCTGTCCTTTTTCTATATATTGGGTGGGGGCATGGTCCTTGTAGGGGGCCATCTTGCCACACCTCCCATGGTGCCCCTCTCCTAAACCAAATTAGCAAGTTCTGTCCCTGGACATGCTAATTCAATTTGAGTTTCTAGTGGGGACGTTAAATCGGTTTAACTTAAATTGGTTTAATGATTTTATATTGATTTTATTAAATTGATTTAACTGCCTAAGTGTGGACTTAGCCTCAGTGATTGGCCCTGCCACCATGGTTTCTCTCCTCTTCTGCCATTTCCACCTGAAGAGCTCCCAGCCTGAGAAGAAATTCTTATTGGCCCCTAAGTGTATTTATACTCTTGAATTTCATCCCATTTCTGTCATTCCAGTCTTCAAAGAAACCAGGTCTTCCTGCATAGTATTCTGACCCTCCCTCATATTGGCAACACCTCCCTATTTAGTGTCACTAGCAAATTTCATTAGCACCCCCCTATTTTTTCTCCCAAGGTCATTTAATAGAAATATTGAATAAGATTAGCCCCAAAACTGACCCTGGAGAGCTCTACTAGTAGCCCTTCTACAGTCTGGCAGTTCTCATTTTAGCACAATCCTTTGCCATCTCCCTTTTAGCCAGTCCCTTATTCACAATGCCATTCTTGTACTGATTTCCATCTTCTCTAGTTTAACTAATTATTTCCTGTGTGGTACCTAGTCAAACACTGTATTGAATTCCAAGTGGACTGGATCTCCTGAATTTTCCCCATCTAAAAATCCTTACAGTCTATAGTCCAGCCTAAACTGTCACCTCAGAAAGAACACTTGCAAAATTGTTTGAACAGACAAAAGTGTGACTGCACTCTCAGCAAGCATTGAGGTCATAGCAGTTTTATCCTTGTAAACACTAGTGACTGACACATGAGACACAAGATACTGAATCTCTCTCACAGTTCAGGCTCATGTTATCACCACCAGAAATTCTATCTTCAGGGAGAGGTGATAGAAAAGCAAAAGTTGCAACCGGTTCAAAGGATGAATCCTGTGGGCCAATTAAGATTTAAGTTCAAGTCTCAAGGAAAGGATGCACTGACAGACTGCTGAGTCCACATAACGAGGCTATTTAGCAGCAGCTCTCCTTCCTTCTGGTTGTCGTTTCTGCATATACCCTCCTGGGAAGGGTATCTCTCACTCCACAAGATTCTGGACCTTTCTGGAAATCTGTGACTAGTAGAGCTGCACAAATACCAGCCCATGGAGTGAAGATTCAGGGCCCAAGAATATAAGGAAGCTGCAGCTCCTGAATGACTCAGTTCTTCTTCGAGTGAGCCTCAGATACATTCAGTATTTGGCGTCTATGTGCTGCAGTGCACGACTGATCGGAAGCTTCTTGCAATTGCCTGTCAAAGCAGGGTCGGCCCCCAACAACGCTTCTGGCCTATATTTTTTTTTTCCTTTTTCTGCCCTCAGCGACAGTTTCGGAACAGCCCTGTTCTTGTGAATGCAAGTGCCTGTCATTACTTCCTTTTATGAGCTGCCCACTTAAGTTAGAGGACCTGTTCATGGTTATCGTTCCACCGAGAACCAGCGCTTCTACAGAACATGAGTGTTCGGAGCCGGAAGATCGCTCCCAACAGTGACCAGAGATGCCAGACTTCAAACCCTATGCTTCTTGTGGCAAGGCCTTCCCGCAGGCTGATCCCCACAAGAGTGCCTTCGGTGCCTGGGTGAGTCCCACCAGGCCACTGACTGCTACATCTGTCAGTCCTTCAAGCCGAAGACGCTGAAAGATAGGGATCAAACGTGCCGTGTGCTGGCCTTTGAGCAAGTGCTGCAGCCTATCCCCGAAGAATCGGGGTTGCCTTCAGCACTGGCACCACATGCCAGGTCGCCACAGGAGCCCTCCCAGCACCGGTCCCCTAGGCAGCAGAAGACGCGGTTGGCACCGACATTGGTGCCGAAATGCTCCCACCAGTACGGCTCCCCCAGGCTGGGCCACTCCTGGCAAAAAGCCCGCCCCCTGAGTCTGGGCCCCACCCCTGGCCACAATTCGGCACCCAGGCCCAATTCAGCATAGGGATCCTGCCACCACCTGCCTGGCCCCGGATCATTGGCCAGGGACAGGGACAGGGCCAGGAGAGGCGGGCACCACTCCAAGCACTCGGGGCACTGGCGCCGGGACTCAGTGCATGTGCCTCATGTGCCAGGCACCAGCAATGCCCCTGCCTGCTACAGAGCAGAGATACTGGATTTCATATGCATTATTCCCTGTTTCATTACAAGAAAGACAACAAGTTCCACTTGGTGATTCAGTATTGCCTATAATGATCTCTACCATTTTTGTTCATCTGCAGAGATCATTTAAGAGACCAGGTTCTCTGAGCACCTCAGCCAGGACTGCTGGCTTTTTCCAAATCTTAGTGCTGAGTGATAAAAAGGAAACAATCAGAGCCCATTCTGAAGGACAGGTCAGATAAGGAGATTACTAGAACAACTGAGGAACACCCGCAATCCTCCTAAACCTGGCCTAACTTGCTGTATTAGTCTTGCATGGCAAGGCCACATTTTGAAACTGACAAAAGAGAAGGCTGCCATGCTAGAGGCCATAAGGCCTGAAATTCAAAAGCAGGATCTCCATGAATTTCAGACAAGTAGTAACTGGATTTTTTTTTTCCACTTCCAGAAATGCTTTCAGAGACAGCAAATTTGAAAGGGTCCAGCAGAGGGCTAACAAAAATGATCAAGGGGCTGGAGCACAAGACTTACAAAGAGAGACTGAATGAACTAGGCTTACTTACCATGCACTCCTACAGGCTGGGGAACATTCAGCTAAGTAGCAGCAGTGTAGAAAAGGACCTGGGGGTCATGGTGGATGGGAAGCTGGATATGAGTCAGCAGTGTGCTCTTGCTGCCAAAAAGGCCAATGGCATACTGGGCTGCATCAAAAGAAGTATTGCCAGCAGATCAAGGGATGTGATCATTCCCCTCTATTCTGCACTGGTAAGGCCACATCTAGAATACTGTGTTCAGTTTTGGGCTCCCCACTACAAAAAGGACAGGGACATGCTAGAGAGAGTCCAGCGGAGGGCAACCAAAATGATTAAAGGGCTGGAGCACAAGCCCTAGGAGGATAGACTGAAAGCATTAGGCTTGTTTAGTCTGCAGAAGAGAAGATTGAGGGGGGATTCGATAGCAACCTTCAACTACTTGAAGGGATGCTCTAAGGAAGATGGAGCTCAACTGTTCTCAGTAATAACAGAGGACAGAACGAGGACCAATGGTCTCAAGTTGCGGTTAGGGAGGTCGAGGCTGGATATTAGAAACAACTTTTTTACTAGGCAAGTGGAGAAGCCTTGGAATGAGCTGCCGAGGAAGGTGGTGGAGTCTCCATCTTTGGAGGTGTTTAAGGCCCGGCTGGACAAAACCATGACTGGGATGGTTTAGTGGGAGTGGTCCTGCCTCTGGTAGGGGGTTGGACTAGATGACCTATGAGGTCCCTTCCAACCCTAGGATTCTATGATTCTTAGCCTGCAGAAGAGAAAACTGAGGGGGGATTTGATAGCAACCTTCAACTACCTGAAGGGATGCTCCAAGGAGGATGGAGCTCAGCTGTTCTCTGTAGTAACAGAGGATAGAACAAGGAGCAATGCTTTCAAGTCGCAGCTGGGGAGATCAAGGCTGGATATTAGAAAAAACTTTCTTACTAGGAGGGTGATAAAGCATTGGAATGGGCTACCTATGGAGGTGGTGGAGTCTCCGTCCTTGGAGATGTTTAAGGCCCGGCTGGATAAAACTCTAGCTGGGATAATTTAGTGGGAGTGGTCCTGCTTTTTTTTTGGCAGGGGGTTGGACTAGATGACCTCATGAGGTCCCTTCCAACCCTATGATTCTATGAAATTAAAAGTAGTCTGCAGTATAAGCTGTAAGAAGTCACTTGGTAGGCTCTGTGAAAGAAGTTTGTAAATTTACTCTGGGCTCTAGCATCCTCCACAAAAGAAGAAATCTTCAAAAGACTGGTTCAGTCCTTGACACACTGAACGCCGATGAGTCTGGTCTCTCAAGGGACCTTGCTGTCAACAGTGAGCAAACAACACACGTGGATGCTTGGTGAAGATCTGGGAAGCTGCTAAGAATAGCCCCCCCCTCCCCAGTACCCTGGTACTTGATTCTCACTGCTTTACTGAGCTATGTAAGGCTACACCCTAAAGCAGTGCACTCAGCCTAGCTCTGGCACAGTAGGGACAGTTACCATGCAAACTTCCCTGGGAAAATAAAAACTGAGAGAATGTACACCAGTTTCACTGAACGTGGCTGTAAACCCTGGTCTATCACTTTCAGATCATTTTATCTAATCTGTGTCTTATGAGAAAGGTTAGAGGTAGTCACAGCAGGAGGGAGAGTTCCTCAGCATCTCTAGACTCCAGTAATTCAGGGGATGAAAAGGCATTCCAAGAGTCAGCCCTTTGAATTTCTCATGCCCCTGATATTCCTGTCCGTTCTACACAGTTCAAAAAAGCAGCATTTTATACAATTATTTTCTGGGATCCAAAAGGACAGATTTTATAGCCATAGTGTAGAACAGATCAAACCTAGGGAGACATGTCCTTTGAGCAAGCTTCCATGTCTCTGTTCCTGCAATGAGATCGATAACTTCTGCAGTGACTTTAAGCAAGGATTCCAATCACAAACCAGCTGGTTTACATTAAGAGATTTGGCATAGGGTGCTTGATCTTTTCTGTGAAGTGCTTAATCCTTTCTTTCAGTCTATCCATGCTTCCCCTCCGATTAGGGACGGCATAGTCTTTTCCCTCCCTTTTTGGTGTAATCACTGAGAATTATTGGCCTTTCAGAGCCACAAAAAGATGATGTTACTTGCAGTTTTAATCAATAAAATTACAGGACATTTGGGGAGGAGGCCTGTATATAGTAGGGATGGCCAAACCTGCTCAGGAGCCACACCTGGCTCTTTTAGTCAACGTGCAGCTTGCAGATTCCCCTACACCCCTCATGTTCCAACTACAAGACTGGCTTGGGGAGCTGAGCTCAGAGCTTTGACCCTGCGGCAAGGTGATGGGGGCTAGGACTCTGCCAGTGAGGAGGAGGGGTCAGCAACTTCAAGATACAGAGGACTCTGTTCTATGCCTGAGGCACAGGCCCCTGAAAGGTAACTGTTGTCAAAGGATATGGCGGTCCATGGACCCAGGTATAAAGACAATCCAAAAGCAAGAGTATGTAGGCAACACTATAAAGGAGCCATTTTAAAATTCAGGGCAAAGAACAGAAAGACCTAATGTAGTCCCTGACTTAACCTATGCTTGGCTTGTATGTATGTATTAATCTATAGATCACATATGTAGTCTTCCTCAATGGTTTATTGTCATTATAGATTTTTACTTAGCATAAGTTTAGACATTAGCATAACTTTTATATGGACTGCTGGAATGCAAGATACCTCTCAGTCCTGAGTAATTACACAGGTTGCATGAACAGCTAAGGGTGTAGCCATAAATTATCTTGCCGCTTGAAAAATATCAGATTAGACAGGGTGAGTCTCTTTGTGCAACAATTTCTGCTGCAGAAACCCATACAGCTATATCTGGATCATGCTTGGTTGAATTGCCCATAACTGGGTGATAGAGGAGGATCTAACCTGCTCCATGTTGAGAAGGCTATCAAAGCCAAAACCCTGTTATTAAAGACAGCTTTTTAGATTTTAGCTTTTTAGTTTTCAGCTTTTGGCTTCTAGATTTCCAGCTAGACTCTTCTTGAGAAAAACACCACAGACCAGACTTTATTTCCCTTATTAGCTAGTTATCTTAAGATACTTTCAGAAGTTTAGACGCATCAGCTAAAGTTACTGGATTCTACACCCTTCTTATCAACATCCCTCTCAACCAAGGAAACCAGGAGGGAAGCATCAACCATAGATTTTTTTTAATATCAAGCTTAGCAAACTGTAAATTGCATAATATTTCCTGTATGTATCAAAATAGCAGTCAATTATAATTTGGTTAGGCGTTCACTCAACTAACCTATTTCTCATTTCTTTGCTTATCACTTATGCTTTGCCTCAATAAAGAATTTTTAAAAAATACTTCAAACTATCTGTGCAACAATTCCAGTTAGGCATGCCTCGGGGCTCATGCTGTAAATAACTTCTGTGGTCAGATTCGGGCAAGAACCCAAACTCCCTGGCAAGATCCTTTGGCAATGCCAATCTACATTCCAAATCATAAAGACTCGGGCTACACTAGTCTAATGTAATTATACGACAGGGCTTGCCAGGAGCTCTGGGATTTAAGCCAGTTTCAGGGTGGCAGGAACTGTGCAAATCACTCCACAGCCAGCTTTGGTAAATTGTGGGAAACAAGATCTACTGTATGCTCTACTATTCAGATCCCAAGCACTCTTTCCGCTCTCCCAGTGCACAACTTTGTAACACGCAGCCACCTTCTACATGCTCAGCTCTGCTGCTGCCCACTCTGACAGTCCATCCTCCCCCCCGCAAAGCTCACCCAGTGTACCTCATTCCTGACCCCACTAAGAAGCATATGGCAACCAGGGCTGGACTAACACAGTGCTCTGCAGGCCAGGGTAGCTCTGTATCCGCAGAGAAAGTTTATTTGCAATGAAGCAGCATTAGGCACTGTCCCCAACACCATGAGAGGCTCCCGATCCTGTAGGAGTGTCTGGAGACACACCTTTTCCTGGATCCCCTCTTCTGCCTACATTCTCTCCCCAAAATGTGGCTCCTGTTCAGCAAAGATGAGGTGGTCAGGCTGTTGCACAGTTTGCTGCCCATTTGCAGTGTACATTACTCATCAGTTTCACTTGTGCCCAGTCCATTCTGTAACATGAATGAGAAGATCCCGCTGGCTCTGCTGCTCTCCTCATGGGAGATATGCTGACACAGGCCTGAATAAAAATAGCTCAGGATTCATCACTAGTGCAGTAATGTCCTGCCAAAATGTAACAGCACTAAGAGACCATCAGCAAACTACAGAACTCATGTCCTATTCGCACATGCCAAACAGCAACTTTCTACTGAATGATTCCAATCTAGTCTATGAAAGAAGAAATGACAACAGACCCTGGCCCCCATGTCAGCCAGGCCTCTGGCAGGGTGATCTTCCACCCCAGCTCCTTCCCAGACCCACAGCAGTCAGGTCCAAGGCAGGGTGAGTTTCACCCATCCCAGTTCTGCTAAAGTTGTCAATGGTGACAGCTTGCCCAGCAATGGGGTACCAGGAGCATGCACCGTGCTGGCCAAAACAGGCCCAAAGGACCCAGTGGAGTGGACAGGGCTAGAAGTTAGTTGAGATGACCATCAACTGTGCCCTGTTTTAGTTTTCTGCTCCAGCATGGATCTTTTAGGAATGGGAGCTTCAGGGCTGGCATGTGACTTCTCACCTGACTTGTCCTGGCTCACGGAGGGAAAGGTGTGCTTAGTTGTATGTCAGCACAGGGAGCCTGCTTCATGCCCATGCCCATGCTTTTTATGGACCTTCTAGGTTTTCCCCAGGGCTGTCAGTACCACCGGTGACATACTGGAGGGGGACCATGGACGAATGCAGCATCAGTGTCCGTTCTCCTAGCAAGTCTGTCAGCACCATTCTGCAGTGCACACATGGCCGCATCACTGCTTTCAACAGGTGTTTGCGGTGTCTCAGCTCCTTAGCTTTGCGGGTCCATGTGGAGAATGACTGGCTGATCGAGCACCTCACAAGAACGTGTGCTTCACCCAGACAGTAGAGGTAGCACTGACGTTCACTTGTTGACTGAAAATGAGCACAGGCACAATGCACAATTCTTGAACCTGATCCTGTGGGGGCATAGTCCACCAACATGGACAGGACTTCCAGCTACAGTTCAACATGCTGATTAACTAGACCGTTGAATCTTCTAATCCAAATCCAAACTGCACAATACATGCACAATAACTACTATCTTTTGTTTTCTAGGTATGCAGTTTTGAAGGCAAGAGAAGTGTTCCAACTGTGGCATGCAGTGGTAAGAGGGAACTTAGGAGCATTAGCTCCTGCAGTCTCATAAGACCTTGGATGCAGCCATGTGGAACACAGATGGTGAGTGGGTCAACGGAGAACATGACAAAGAGTTCTGGCTCTGGCACATCGAGTGCATGCACACCGGTCTATGGAATTTACATAGGAACCTGCACTCGAAGAAGAACTACATGTCCCTGGCTGGGTTTAAAAGGTCAGAACTGAGTGGTAAAGTCAGCTTCTCCTTAGCCTGTGACTCCAACAAAGGGCTGAAACCTTCTGGAGCGGTGACGCCTGTCACAAGTGAGAGGCTTTGTGCCATCCTGGTGGTGATACAGAAGTTCCAGTCTAGAGTTCAAGGTTATGTTCACACACAGAGGGCTTGTTTCGGAACAAGAGGTTTCAAAACAAGCTGTTTCGAAATAAATGGTGATTTCAAAACACCTTATTTCCAAAGACAAAAAAGGTGTCTTGGAAATAAGGGAGCGAAATAGCATGTCCACAGTGTGGACATGCTATTTCGCTTGGGGAGGGGACTGCAGGCACCCGCGGGGTGAAGCACAGCCACGTGCCTCACCCCGCTTAAAAGCCTGCGGGGTGAGGTGCGTGGCTGCGCTTCACCCGGCGGGTGCCTGCAGTCCCCCTCTGCACGCACCGGCAGGGTGCAGCGCCCGGCTGTGCTGCTCTCTGCTGGTGCCTGCAGTCCCCCTCTGCCAGCCAGGGGACACCCCTCAGCACCCTGGCCAAGGTGCTGAGGGGGCAGCACTTCCTCCCAGGGTGCTTAGCACCCTGGGACGAAGGATCAAATGCTGTTTCGAAACAGCCATTGTTTCGAAACAGCATGTCCCGTTGGCATTGTTTCCAAACGAGTGGTTTCAAAACACCGCTGTTTCAACGGGAAACCAGGTTTAAGCGGTTTCGAAGAAACAGCTGCCATTTCAAAACAAGGGGTTTGCTTGTTTCGAAATGGCTGTGCGTTGTGTGGCCACGGCAATTCTTATTTCGAAACAACCTCATTGTTTCAAAATAAGAACGCTGTGTGAACACACCCCAAGAGAGCTGACATCTGTGTTGACTACCAACAGAAAGTAGCCAAGATCCAAAGAGGCAGCTGTATTAGTCTAATTCAGTAAAACAAACAAACAAGAAGTCCTGTGGCACTTAAAGATGAACAAATTTATTTTTTGAGAGATCTTTCATGGGAGACTATCCCACTTCATCAGACACGTTCAAGATGGGGGAAACTTACAGAATGGTAGTAAATAAATGCAGGGAAGTAACAGCTTGACCTGTTCCTATGACTTATACTTCCCTGCATTTATTCCCTACCATTCTGTAAGTTTCCCTCATCTTTGGTGCCAGAGGTGGTCTGTGGTGCCAGAGGCTGACTCGCTGTTGATGTCATTTGTCATGAAGCTTTTATGAGGGCTTTAAGAGTATCCTGAATTAGGAAAATAAGGCCACATCAATAGCTGGAAGACCAAGATAGAAGGCTATGTGGACAGGGCCAGATTGGGTTTGGGTGCCAATCTAGCTTTAATCAGTGCCAATAATACCAACTGATGCTGAGAAATAGAGCAACTTGCTTGTAGACCAAGTCTGGATACATAAATGAATGTATGAAGGCCCAGATATCTGAGACGCATCTAGTCAGGACAGCAGGGTTCTCTCTCTTTTTATTTGTGTGTTGCTTAAAGAAAAGGTCTTATGGATAACTCGACTGAGATGCTACAGCTGGAGTCTGTTCCATGAGAAGAAGCGACAAAATGCCAATGTCTCTTGTAAGCAGCAATTCTCCCACCCTGTATGGCTGGAATATATTTACATGAATGTCTAGCACACGCGTGGCCAAACTGCAGCTCGGAAGCCACATGTGGCTCTTGAATGAAGAACTGTGGCTCCTGGAAGAACGTCAGCAAATCAGTTTAGGAAAGCAGCCCCAGCCTAGGAGTTCAGGAGGGGGTCGGAATGGCAGGGAGAGGTGCAACATGGTCAGGATTTTAAAAAACTAGCCACTAGTCTGCAGTCTTCTACATTGAGTAGAAGCTAAGTTTTTACGGTATAGGCCTAATTTTCATGGTAACCTTCAGTAATTATTAGAATCTAACATTAGTAGGATCAATATTTGTCCTCCTTTTACAATAAAATTAAAGTGTGCAATGAATTTTAAACTTAGTAATTTTGGAGGAGGTAAAAGTATATGGTTATAGGCCTCAGTGTGGCTCTCAAAGGTTTAATAATCAATTTCCGTGGCTCTTGAGTTCCATAAGTTTGGCCACCCCTGATCAATCGTCTACTATGCTAGTAAACTTGGCCAAGTTCATGTATTAGCCTGTGAACTTGCAAGCACCTGTTTTAACACATGGCCTGACTTTCGTACACAGCCTCAGGTTCAGGTGTCTCCAAGCAGCAATAGCCTTCGATGGTTTCAAAATAAAGGTATCAGCACCAGATTAGAACTCAGTTATTCTAAGTCAATAAATGGTATGGCTCTGAATGGGATCCTGGAGTTACATCAGTCTGGGCCTGAGAATAGTTTCCAAAGTTTAATGCAGAAGGCACTCAAGAACACCTTGACTAGAGAACCCAGCTACAACTTTCAACGCCATCAGAGACCATTCTGGAGCCTACTCAGAACCCTAGAGGTTCAATTGTGACCGTTCTGCTGATGGTAGAAAGGTTCCCACAGAAGGAGTGATTAGAGTACCATTCAAATACCTTCACATATCCTAGGAATAAACACTCTGTAGCCATTACCTCTGGGGCATTTACGTGAGACTCACTGACTGCCTCTGGAAAGACTTTGGGACAGCAGACCAGATTTAGGAGTGCTGACTCAATAGACCCTAAGAATCAAAGGACTATGATGCCACCTATAAAGCAGAGCATCCCAGTGTCAGGTTATTAGCACCAGACCCAGTCAATCTAGATAGCCTGTGGGGCTTGAGCCACTTACACTAGACATGGAGTCTCACTGAATGTGATTTGTCTGAATCTGCAGTGCTGGATTCTCAGTACTGGTCTGCTCAGCATATAATAGATTGAGCTAGAAAATCAAGCATGCCATACCTTTGGATGCAGCCAAATCCAGAGCTTTGACGACACTTGAAATAAGCTTTTACACCTCTCACGTAAGTGAAAATTCAGAGATAGTCAACATGGCTTGCACTGGACCCAGCTTACCTAAAAAAGGCCACGAACTTGGGGTACTGCTGATATCAGGCACTAAACCACTTTGACCAATTGTTCCTTTGAGTTATCAGTGCTTAGTCTTCGGCAGTAAGTGAGATTGACAGGTGGTTCTGAGGATCCTCTTGTCGTTTGAGATGGATACAGAACCACTTCAGCTAATGGTTTATTACAGTCACTAGTGCTGTATCTTCTGCTCTGGTGAAACCCAGATTCTACAGCTGTATAGCACAGAGACTAAACAGAGTCAATCCTGCTAGATTCTCAGCAACAGACATGGTCAACTGAGATTGATCTAGGGACTTGATCCAAGTACAGTGATGTTGAGAGACTTCAAGCAAGTGGTAGACCCGGCAAAATCTTGACACTGGACCAGATACCCCAATAGTTGTGGGAACATTAATGCCATGAATAAAGGGCTTTGGACGATTTCATTGAGTAGTTCACTGGAGTCCAAGGTGCTATACCCTAGGCCCTAGCGTCTGTCAACTCAGATGGATCCAGGGACTTTCGTTCTTATAGTAGGCACCGAACCACAACAGGCTGACTAGAGTTGACAGTGCTGGGACTTGACACTGAACTGGGTAAACCCAAAGGGATTTAGGGACCTTGATGTCATATTGAATGTGCTGAGACACTGGAGCCAAATTAGGGTGACACAGACAAATTCCGAGGTCTTGGTGCTCTATAGACTGTTCCAGACTTGGATGCTGGGTTCAGTCAACTGGAGGAGAATTGGGAGCCTGGCTATTGTTTAAGCTGGGCACAAACCAGGCTGGCCAGTAGATCTCCAAAGTCTGACTTCGACATTACCTGAGGAGCCTTCCATGACTGAGCAGAAGTGAGGGAGGAAGCTTACCCACTTCTAGAGGTTGAGCTCCAAAGCTGATACCGAACCAACAGACTGCCAGACAGGTAGCAGAAGGGAGGTTATACTACCTCTTTATTTGATACTGGTTCAACCACTACTGCAACACTGCATCCAGCTGTGGTGCACACAGTTCAAGAAGAATGTTGATGACAAACTGGAGAGATGTCGGAAAGAGCTACAAGAACGTTTACATGATTGGAAAACCTACCTTATAGTGAGGGAGTCAAAATCAATCTCTTTAGCTTAACCAAGAGAAGACAAAGGAACAACTTAATCGCCACCTATCAGTACCTATATCAGAACAGACAATAGAGGACTCTTCAGTCCAGCAAACCAGTCTTACAACATACAATGGGAGTTGAGGACAGCAAGAGTGCCCCTTGTTTGGTAACAATAAAAGTCTCATCACTAGCAAGCTCCCTATTAATTGTCTGTTCAAGTCCTATCTAGGAGGACTGCTGTAAAATCCAGAAAAGGAATAGTAATACAACTGTCACAACACCATGCGTGAATTCCTGAATGAACTCTCTGTATTCAGAAGTCAATAACTGTGACTGTGAAACTGCCATGGAGAACTCACTGCCATGCAGTTCCAAGTGATAAGTAGCCAAGTGACTTGCATACATTGTGACAGGTTAAGGGCAGAGGGCTACAGAAAAGTATAAGCAATAGATATATCAGCCCCAGGCTTACCAAAGCCGGATACTGAGGCAGATCGCTAGATTCAGCAGTTGGGATAGTTTGCAGCACCTTAGCCAGGCAGAGCAGAAGAGGCTAATCACCACACCTGGGCCAGGAGTTGATTGCAACACCTGAGTAAATTAGGTTGCCCAACCAGTCTTGATAAAAAGGGGCCTGGAAGTAACCCACTGCATGCATTTGGGGCTGTGCAGGAGCACAGAGAAGCAAGCAGCAGAGCAGGAGAGAGGCAGAAGAAGTTGGCCCTGATTGAGATCTCCCAGGAAGACCCAGTGCTCTGGGGCAGCAGGCCCTAAGACCTTGAGGCATGTTGGGGTGAGGTGGGGGGGAGAGACTGCATTACATGGAGAAGTCGGAAGATGGGAAGGGATGCCTCAGGTAACCCACCAACTCTACAAGTGCACACCTCACAGGAAGGCCCTAGATCCTGCCTGTCACAGTATTCACTAGTGATCACCCACAGCTTGCCACCCAAATGTATGGCTTTATGGTATGTATGAATTAGGGATGTAGAAATTTAACTGTTAAAGCCATAATCAGCTAGTTAAATTTGTTAAACAGCTGACAGCCATTTAAAGGGGGAGGGGGGGAGCAGGAGCTGGACTGGCTCCCTGCCAGCAAAAGCAGCTTGGCAACTCTTGCTGGTGGGGAGGTGCGGAGCCCAGTGAAGACAAACCCTCCCCGACCGCATGAGCTGAGCTCTGCGGTTCCCTGCCAGCAAGAGCTGCCCCAGCCCAGTGTTAAAAGGATCTATTTCTGGAATGTCTATATGGATTGTTAATTAAACTAAGTTTTACATCCCTGGTATGAATGAGGATGGGCAAGTGTGTGTGTGTTGTGAGAAGAAATTTATTTTCATTTTTGTTGCTGGCAAATGATGGGTGCATCCTACTGTGAGAAGTGATCAGTCTTCGGGGTTCCTGTGTTTTATACTTACTACAGCACTCATGTTGATTTGTATGTGGCTTGCTGTGTGCTAGGAGACTTGTGTTGATTTGCATGTAGATTGTACACTGGGACTTAGTGTTGATTTGTTTGGATGCGAGCGTTTGCTTTGATTGTTTAGATCAGGGGTGGCCAAACTTATGGAACTCAAGAGCCACGGAAGTTGATTATTAAACCTTCAAGAGTCGCACTGAGGCATATAAGCACACACTTTTACCTACTCCAAAATTACTAAGCTTAAAATTCGTTGCACACTTTAATTGTACCATAAAAACAGGACAAATATTGATCCCATTAATGTCAGATTCTAATAATTACTTAAGGTTACCATGAAAATTAGGCCTATACACTAAAACCTTAGCTGTTGCTGGATGTAGAACACTGCAGGCTAGTGGCAAGTTTTTAAAAATCTGGGCTGCATCTTGTTGATGCAGTATGTAAAAGCCCTCACAGGTACAGATCTCTTAAGTACTGCACAATGTTTTGATTTACCAAATTTCATTGTGGAATACAACGTTTCACAGCAGTAAACTGTGCCAAAAATTGTTTTAAACTTTTCTCCTTTGTATTTTCATTTCTTAGTATTCCACATCATCTTTAGGACTTGTAAAACATGATTTTTTAAAACCAGTAAACTGCATTAGGGCCTATTAGAAAATCTAAACATGGCGTGGCTTCCTCGACCATGCCATGCTTCCCCCCACCCCCTGCTGCTACTTCTCTGCTTTCCCCAACCATGCTGCACTTCTGACCCCAGTCCCCGTCCCCAACCCCAACCATGCTGCTGCTTCCCTGCGGCCCCAACCATGATACCACTTCCAGACCATAGTGTCCTTCCCTGCTGACCGTGACCCTCTCACCGCTTCCCTGCGAGCTCTTACCATGCTGCTACTTCTCTGCTGTCTCTGACCATTGCGCAGTTCTCCCCACCTCCCTGACCATACCAGTACTTCCATGGCGTGCTCCTCTGCGAGCTGCACTTTTTCATTGAAGAGGCGCTTGCGAACAGGGGACTGCAAACAGGGGAGTTTGCGAGGGAAGGAGTTGGTGCCAGGTGTGTCCAAGGTAAGTGAGTGCTGTGTCTTTTTCCCTACAGGTGATTTGCTTGTGTCTTTTTCCCTACAGGTGCTTGCTGTTAGTTGTGGGACTCTGCTTGTGTGATTGGGTGGGGGCTGTTTGCACCATTGTTCCCTGATCACCTTTAATCACCCGCTTCTAGCAGCTTCTAGCAGCCTTGTGATTGGCCTGCCCCTGTGTGACTAACAAGGGGCAAGGGCTGACCTAGGCAGAGAAGGCCTTTAAAAGCCACTGCTTGAGCGACCAGAGGGAGCTTGCGAACAGGGGACTGCAAACAGGGGAGTTTGCGAGGGAAGCTGAGAAGGAGTTTGGTGAGGCCAAGATGATGAAGAGGAGCCGTACTGCTGGAGCCAGCACCCCTGCTGTTTCCCTTGCCTCTGTTTGTAGCCAGACAGACTGTCTGTCCATGGATACCTCCACTCAGACCCTGGTGTGGAACTGCAGGGAGTGTGGCCTTCATTTTCCTGCCACTGATGATCAGGCTAGGGAGATGAGCCTATGTGATAGGTGCCTTCTGGTGGCATCTCTTCGGAAACAGGTAGGAGAGTTACAGGAGGAGGTGTCACGCCTCAGGGGTATCTATGCCCTGGAAAAGTTCCTTGACAGTGTCCACGATGAGACCTGCAAGGAGGAGGTCCCTATCCCAATGCCAAGGGCTACTGCCACAGCTCTGGAAATGGATTGGATGCCTATGGCACACGAAGGACACTGGCAGCTGGTCACCTCTGGCAGTAGACAGTGCTCCACGCCTGCTCACATCCCACCATCCATTGTGGCAAGGAATCGTTATGTGGTGCTGGACACACTAAAGGAGGTAGAGGAGATGTCATCCACCCCAAAGGCTGGGCAGATCACAGCCACCTCACCTAAGAGGAAACGTAGGGTTGTGGTCACTGGGGACTCACTCCTGAGAGGAATGGAGGCACCCATCTGTCGCCCTGACAAGGCCTCTAGAGAGGTATGCTGCCTGCCAGGTGCCCATATCCGTGATGTAATGGACGGATTGTCTAAAATCATCCGCCCCTCAGACTACTACCATAGAATCATAGAATCATAGAATCATAGGGTTGGAAGGGACCCCACGAGGTCATCTAGTCCAACCCCCTGCCAAAAAAAGCAGGACCACTCCCATTAGATCATCCCAGTCAGGGTTTTGTCCAGCTGGGACTTGAACACCTCCAGAGATGGAGATTCCACCACCTCCCTAGGCAACTTATTCCACTGCTTCACCACTCGCCTAGTAAGGAAGTTTTTCCTAATATCCAGCCTGGACCGCCCCAGCTGTAACTTGAAACCATTGCTTCTCGTTCTGCCCTCTGTTACTACCAAGAACAGTCGAGCTCCCGCCTCCTTGGAGCAACCCTTCAAGTAGTTGAAGGTTGCTATCAAATCCCCCCTCAGTCTTCTCTTCTGCAGGCTAAATAAGCCTAGTTCCTTCAGTCTTTCTTCATAGGGCTTGTGCTCCAGCCCTTTGATCATTTTGGTTGCCCTCCTCTGGACTCTCTCTAATTTGTCCATGTCCTTTTTGTAGTGGGGAGCCCAAAACTGGACACAGTATTCCAGATGTGGCCTCACTAGTGCAGAATAGAGGGGAATGATCACATCCCTCGATCTGCTGGTAACACTTCTTCTGATGCAGCCCAGTATGCCATTGGCCTTTTTGGCAGCAAGAGCACACTGCTGACTCATATCCAGCTTCCCATCCACCATGACTCCCAGGTCCTTTTCTCCAGTGCTGCTATTTAGCTGATCACTCCCCAGCCTGTAGCAGTACATGGGGTTTTTTCGTCCCAAGTGCAGGATTTTACACTTATCCTTGTTGAACCTCATGAGATTCCTCTTGGCCCACTGCTCCAGTTTGTCTAGGTCTCCCTGAATCCTGTCTCTGCCCTCTAGGGTGTCTACCGTTCCCCCCAGTTTGGTATCATCTGCAAACTTACTAAGTGTGCAATCTATCCCATCATCCAGATCATTAATGAAAACATTGAACAGAACTGGCCCCAGGACCGACCCCTGGGGCACACCACTTGTTACTGCTTGCCAACTTGACATGGAGCCATTGATTCCTACGCGCTGAAACCGTTGTTCTAGCCAGTTTTCTATCCACCTTACAGTCCATGCATCTAACCCATACTTCCTTAATTTACCCCATGCTTTTTATCCATGTGGGTACCAAGGATACTGCGAGAGGTGATCCTCAGCAGATCAAAGGTGACTTCAGGGCTCTGGGAGCGAGGGTGAAGGAGTTTGGAGCACAGGTGGTGGTCTCCTTGTTCCTTCCAGTCAAGGCTAGAAGCCTGAGGAGAGACAGACGCATCCTAGAGGTGAATGCCTGGCTGTGAAGATGGTGTGGTCAGGAGGGATTTGGCTTCCTTGACCATGGACTCCTGTTTCAGGACAGAGGATTGATAGGCAGAGATGGCCTTCACCTGTCCAGGAAGGGGAAGAGCGTGTTTGGGTACAGACTGGCTCACCTAGTGAGGAGGGCTTTAAACTAGGTTCAACAGGGGAAGGAGACCAAAGCCCACAGGTAAGTGAGAATGTGGGTGATCTGGGGGAAGGGGTGGAACTTGGGGGGTGCTGGGACTGTAGCACCAGCAATAAAAGAGAAGGTAGTTGGAACATGGAGGGGGGGAATCAAATAAATGTCATAGTTACTCTACTGAAGCCCCAATATGTGAGGAGAGTGGGGGAGCAGAACTCCAAGAAAAAATGCAAGGAGGTTTATGTAATAGAATTGGAAATCAACATGACAAAGTAGGGCAATCGACCGGGTATCTTAGGTGCCTGTACACTAATGCGAGGAACCTGAGAAATAAGCAAGAAGAATTGGTAATACTAGCACAGACAAGGAACTATGATATTATAGGAATAACGGAGACGTGGTGGGATAGTCTGCAAGACTGGAGCTCTGCCATGGATGGGTATAAACTGTTCAGGAAAGACAGGCAGGGAAGACGAAGGGGAGGAGTAGCGTTATATGTAAAAGAGCTCTATGACTGCTCAGAGCTCCACTATGGAAGTGGCAGCATGCCAGTAGAAAGTCTGTGGGTTACATTGAGAGGGGAAAGCAACAAGGGGGATGTTGTGGTGGGTGTCTGCTATAGACCACCAGACCAGAAGCAGGAGGTGGATGAGGTGTTCTATGGCCAACTAGCGGAAGCTTCTAGATCACAGGCCCTGGTGCTCATGGGGGACTTCAATTACCCTGACATTTGCTGGGAGGCCAATACAGCAGTACATGGGCAATCCAGGAAATTTTTAGAGAGTGTTGGGGACAACTTTCTAGTACAAATGCTAGAGGAACCAACTAGGGACCTTGCACCGCTCGACCTGCTGCTCACAAACAAGGAAGAATTGATCAGGGACGTAGAGGTAAATGGCAAGCTAGGCAGTAGTGACCATGACATGGTTGAGATCAGGATCCTGATTAAAGGAAGGAAGGAAAGAAGCAAAACAAAAACCCTGGACTTCAAAAAAGCAGATTTTGGCTCCCTCAGGGAACAGATGGGCAGGATCCCTTGGGACGCTAATCTGAAGAGGAAAGGAGTCCAAGAGAGTTGGCTATATTTTAAAGAAACCCTGCTAAGGGCACAGGAAGTTGCCATTCCAATCAGGCGAAAGAACAAACATGTGAGGCACCCAGAATGGCTTAGCAGAGAACTCTGCTCTGAGCTTAAACATAAAAAGGAAGCTTACAGGAAGTGGAAGCTTGGTCAGATGACCAAGGAGGCATATAGAGATATTGCTAGGGACTGCAGGGATAAAATCAGAAAGGCCAAAGGACAAATGGAGTTGCGGCTAGTGCGGGATGTAAAGGATAACAATAAGGGGTTCTACAAGGATGTTAATAACAAGAAGAGGATCAGGGATGGTGTAGGCCCCTTGCTGAATAGGGCAGGCATCCTTGTGACAGAGGATGAGGGAAAAGCTGAAGTGCTCAATGCATTTTTTGCTTCAGTTTTCACAGGCAGGCTCAGCTCCCAGCCCACTACCATGGGTATGGCAGATGGGAGAGAAGAAGACAAGCCCTTGGTGACGGAAGGTCAGGTTAGAGACTGCTTAAAGAAGCTCGATGTACACAAGTCCATGGGGCCGGACGAACTGCATCCAAGAGCGCTAAGGGAATTGGCCAATGAGATAGCAGCACTTCTCGCCGTTATCTTTCAAAACTCATGGAGAATGGGGGAGGTGCCAGAGGATTGTAAAAAAGCAAATGTAGTGCCTATTTTCAAGAAAGGGAAAAAGGAGGATCCGGGGAATTACAGACCAGTCAGCCTCACCTCAATCCCTGGAAATATTATGGAGCTGATTCTCAAAGAATCCATCCTCAAACACTTAGAAGAAAATAAAGTGATCAGGAACAGTCAGCATGGATTTACCAAGGGTAAATCATGCCTGACCAATCTCATCTCCTTCTATGATCAGATGACTGGTTTTCTGGATGCAGGAAGAGCCGTTGATGTCATCTACCTTGATTTTTAGCAAGGCTTTTGATACAGTTTCCCACAGCATTCTCACTGGCAAATTAAGGAAGTATGGGTTGGATAGGTGGACAGAAAACTGGCTAGATCAACGGTTTCAGCGTGTAGGAATCAATGGTTCCATGTCTAGCTGGCAGCCAGTCACGAGTGGTGTGCCCCAGGGGTCGGTCCTGGGGCTGGTTCTGTTCAACATTTTCATCAATGATCTGGATAATGGTATAGACTGCATTCTCAGTAAGTTTGCGGATGACACCAAGCTGGGGGGACCAGTAGACACGTTGGAGGACAAGGACAGGATTCAGAGAGACCTAGATAGATTGGAACAGTGGGCCAATAGAAATCTTATGAGCTTCAATAAGGACAAGTGTAAAATCCTGCACGTGGGACGAAAAAACCCTATGCACTGCTACAGGCTGGGAAACATTCAGCTAAGTAGCAGCAGTGTAGAAAAGGACCTGGGGGTCATGGTGGATGGGAAGCTAGATATGAGTCAGCAGTGTGCTCTTGCTGCCAAAAAGGCCAATGGCATACTGGGCTGCATCAAAAGAAGTATTACCAGCAGATCAAGGGATGTGATCATTCCCCTCTATTCGGCACTGGTAAGGCCACATCTAGAATACTGTATTCAGTTTTGGGCTCCCCACTACAAAAAGGACAGGGACATGCTAGAGAGAGTTCAGAGGAGGGCAACCAAAATGATTAAAGGGCTGGAGCACAAGCCCTAGGAGGAAAGACTGAAAGCATTAGGCTTATTTAGTCTGCAGAAGAGAAGATTGACATGGGATTTGATAGCAACCTTCAACTACTTGAAGTGATTCTCCAAGGAAGATGGAGCTTGACTGTTCTCGGTAGTAATGGAGGACAGAACGAGGAGCAATGGTCTCAAGTTGCGGTTAGGGAGGTCGAGGCTGGATGTTAGAAAAAACTTTTTTACTAGGAGAGTGGTGAAGCCTTGGAATGAGCTCCCAAGGGCGGTGGTGGAGTCTCCATCTTTGGAGGTGTTTAAGGCCCGGCTGGACAAAACCCTGACTGGGATGGTTTAGTGGGAGTGGTCCTGCCTCTGGCAGGGGGTTGGACTAGATGACCTATGAGGTCCCTTCCAACCCTATGATTCTATATTGAGCCTGGCCCTTTTGACTGCTGATTCCACCTGGCAGAAGGGCTATGCTAACATGTGAGTAGGAAACTGTTAACACCGATTCTCCTTTGCTCCGCGCAAACCCTATGCGTTATCACTAATATCCTTTCCCAGTGTCTCAAAAACAGGACTGCCTACAGGCACTTCAACAACTGAGAGGGAGGGGATGGCCCCACATTGGCCTACCTGGAATGCTGTCTGGCTGTTGTAATTACGAATCTCTTTGCTTGCACCACGGAACAGGAGGACCCGAGCACAACTTTCCTAGGAGAAGAAAACCAGAAATAAGAGAAGGAAATTTATTATCATTGATGGCAAGGTCCAAAGGGATGGTTGTGTCAGTCTAGTTCATCAAAACAAACAAGGAGTCTAGTGGCACTTTTAAAGGCTAACAAATTTATTTATGCATTAGCTTTCATGGGAGAAAATCCCACTTTGTCAGCCGCTTGAAGACGGGGAGCTTTCAAAATTGGAGGAAAATAATGATTTTGGGACTCATTCATCTGTACTTCTCCATCTTCAAGTCTTACAATGTGGGACTTCTCCCATGAAAACTCATGCAATAAATAATTTTGTTAGCCTTTAAAAGTGCCACAGGACTCCTTGTTTATTATCACCAATGTGATGGAAGAAGTGGATTTGGTTTGTTCAAGAGCAGAGAGCTCTCTATTGTAAGGGAGAGAAATAAGGTAATAATTTCAGAATTCACTTCTGCAGCCTTAGATCAAATCTCCACACCCATCAGAGGAAGGACACTCCTGCCCACTCAGAAACCACACAAGCTCCGTTTCCTCAAGTACCCTCTCAGCATTATGGGGCACGGTAACTGTAAATGCTTCCATTAGACACTAGCTTAGGGGTTGCCGTTTCTCTAATCTCACATGTTCTATCCCTTTCTGCCTCTTTGGGGACTCTGTGCTCATATCATCACACAGCACAAGTCAGGGGATATTGTGGTGTTGAAACTAATGTCACTCTATCCCTCCCATACAGATTTACATCACCTATCAGTGTCTCCAGCAGAGTTAATGAAACTGCCTCCTCACAAGATACAATATATAAATCATCTTAATGTAACACTATCTGTTTAATAAGAAATAAAAACAATCTATAATTTCTTATGCCTGGGGTCTTTCAGTCAGCTCTGCAAAAAAATTGAAAGCTCCAGTTACAAAATAAATAGGCAACAGAATGAACAAAACCTTTGGGAAACCTCCAATTCTAAACCTACATGACCCAGAAAAACTAGGACTGGATTGTCTTGACATAAGAGGCAACTGAGCTACAACTATATGCAAGAGAAACAGAGAATCACACAAGTCTCTCTCCATACTACAGGTTTCCCCTGAGCTGAGCTAGGCTATCATGACATGATGTCGAGTAGATGATGATCCCGCAGTCCCATCCTATTTAACATTTCAAATATTAGTCAAAAGGCCTTGATGGCACTCTTTTGAGAACACATTGCCCCAAGACCATCTCCCTATCAACACTGAATCAATTCACTCCAATTGCAGTGATGTGAGACTCAGGCAGAGCAAGTAGCTGTGTTCCTGTGAGAGCAAGTCCAGGAGCATCAATAAATTGATAGCTTTGTCCTCTGGCAGGTGCAGGAGAGTCAAAATCCAATGGTGTTGTGGCAATCCTGCAACTGTAAGAATCACCCTTGCTTTGTCCCTCCAGATCGTATGGATCACGGCCATAGGAGGGAAGGTATAAAGCAGATTCCCTCCCCGGGCAAGGAGAAAAGCATCCAAAAGAGGTCCTGGACTGTGCCCAGGATACAAGCACAAACTTATAGGCTTTTAAGGTCAGAAGGGGCCATTACAAATCATCTAGTTTGACCTCCTGTACAATGCAGACCACAGAACCTCACCCATCCACTCTAGTAATTGATCCCTAACCTATGACTAAGGTACTAAAGTCCTCAGATAGTGGTTTAAAGACTTCAGGTACAGAGAATCCACCAGAGAATCAAATGACTCATGCCTCAAAATGTAGAGGAAGGCAAAACTGAAGCTTTTTCTGTTGAGCCTGGTTGCAATGAATCCACTTGGGGAAATCCCCATCACTGAAAAATGACATTCAGGACCTCCAAGCAAATAGACCATTCAGTATGGCTGGCAAAAGATTGGCTCAAGTGGTCTGCCAGCTTGTTGTGCCAACCTGACAAGTAAAACGCCTCAAAGTGAATGGACTGGGATACGCAATAACCCCACAGACTCACTGCCTCACTGCGGGTGGCATACCAGTTCCCTGGATCTAGAGGAAGGAGACTTGAGGACAGGGAAACCATGCAGAACTTCGGTTTCTTCATGAATCTAGTGAGGTTTTGCACGTCTAGTAAGGGTCTGAGACTCCCGCTAGACTTCAGGATCAGGAAATAGTATGAACAGAACCCCATGCCTCATAGGTCTGTAAAGACTGCCTCCATCACTCCCACATTTAGGAGGAAATGCACCTCTTAAGTTAGCATTCTCTTAGAAGAAGGGCTGCTGAAAAGAGGTAGGGTGGGGAGGTGGAAAGGAGGCACAGATGAGAATTGAAGGGTGTATCCCATTTCTACTATATGGAACACCATGCAGTTCAAGGTGATGATGACCCATGACCAGTAAAAGTGAGATAAATGGTTTCCAAAGATGGAGTAAAACCCTGATTCTGGAATGGTGCATCACTCCCAATCACATCTTCAAAAGTTCTTTCTAGGGGCCAAAGGCTATCTCCTGGCCACAGCTGCGAAGGCCAGTGAGGAATGATGAGGGTTCCTCCTTCCCAAGCCTTTGTTTCACTGCTGCCTGCAGTCCTGCCTGTTGTGGCAGCTGGAAATGGCCCAGCGACTGGGGCGTAAAGTGCCTTTGGGATAAGGCTGGCATATGGAGGCTCAGAGATTTTAGTGTGGCATGAGAGTCCTGCAGATTATGAAGTCATGCATTCATCTGGTCAGAGAAGTGGGAGTTACCCTTGAGCAGAAGTTGTACTTTGTAGCGCAGGCCTGATGACTGGAGCTAGGAGCTGCACATCATCACCAAGGCTGTGACCAGGGGCAGGTCACAGCATGCCTTGGTTATGGCCCTGCCTTCCTCCACCAGTGCCACAAACTCTACCCTAGACTGTCAGAGTAGGAATTCTTTCAACTTAGACATGGCTGGCCAGGAGCTGAAGTTGTAGTGTCTTAAGAGAGCTTGTTGGTTTGATATCCTCCACTCAATGCTCCCAGTGGAATGCATCTTCCTTCCTAGCAGGTCCAATTTCCTGGCGTCCTCAGCCTTTAGAGATGGATCTTACTGCCCTGGCCTCTCCTGGTCATTGTCTGTGGCCATGGCCAGGTATCCTAGGGAAGGCTGTGTGTACAGATATTCACATCCCTTCGAGAGTATGAAGTACTTCCCCTTGACCTGCCTCGTTGTGAGCTGAAGGGATGCAGGAGTCTGCCACTAGGCTTTTATTGGCTTTGAGACAGGCTTGCTGAGGGGCAAAGCCACCCTTGCTGATCCAGCGGATGTCACTGTGTTTGCCAAGACTGGGACAGTCATTAGTTTCCTCCACCTTCATGTTGAAGTTTTGGAACATTCTTTGTAGGAGCACCTAGTGCGCTTTGTAATCATCCTGTACTGGAGCTATGGATGTACCAGCAATGGCTTAGCCCAGAGAATGAGGAGGTCGGAATTGTCCTGGGGTCCTGAAACTCCTCCAGTGGTCGCTGGTCCCTCCATCACCTCCACCCCTAGCACTGAACCCCTTCTCTGTTGTGTGGGAGAAGGCATTCTCACCTCAGAGTTCACCAAATATGAGTGACCCTGTGTGGAGCCTTGAAAGATCTGGGTTGTCCATGGTGCCCATGTTGATCACTAAGGAGGCATCTGCCACTGGGTGGGGGGCCATGCTGGTGGGGCAGGTCCCTGGGATGTCACCATGTATCTCTGTGCTGCTCCATACACGCTCCATTGTGACCCATACATTTCGCCCTTGGATACCAACTCAGAGGAGTCACTTCTGGGCAGGCAGAAAAGCACCATGCCTCTTGGTGCAGTGTATGAGTGTCGGGATGGTGGGCAGGATTGCGTTTGCGAGCAGTACTGTGACATGAAGTGATGTCCTGACTACGAGCAATGCCCAGATTGCAGCCTGTGCCATACTGTCATTTGTTGTGATGGTTTCAAGGCTCATGAGATCAGACAAAACGGGGGCAGATGCCTTGTCATCATCACCGGCCTCGCCAAGGTCAAGGTCAGTCTCCATGAGGCAGTCTCTTGCATTGGAGATGTTCCCAACTACTCAAGAGGCCTGAAAGTTCGAGCATATGGTCTGGATGGCTGGGAAGAGTCCCTCAGAAATAGCTCCTGCTAGTGGTGAAGGGATGGGGCCAGATGAAGGGGTTACTTACCTGTAACCGGTGTTCTTTGAGATGTGTTGCTCCTGGCCATTCCCGTGTAGGTGTACGCACTTCACGCGCATGGAACGCCAGAATTTTTTCCCCCTTGGAGTACCCGTAGGGCTGGCTATAGCACCCCCTGGAGTGGCACCCTTGAGGCGCTCTATATAGCGGCCAGCAGGCCCTTCCCTCCTGAGTTCCTTCTACCCTTGTTCCAATGCGGGGAAGCTGGAGGGAACAGAATGGCCAGGAGCAACACATCTTGAAGAACACCGGTTACAGGTAAGTAACCCCTTCTTCTTCTTCTTTGAGTGATTGCTCCTGTCCATTCCCCTGTAGGTGAGTCACTAGCCTTATCTTAGGAGGCGGGAGGAATCAAAGATGCACAGACTTGAGAATCACTCTGCCCACCGCCGCGTCTTGTTGGGCCTGGTGGGTGATGGCGTAGGGCTGCACAAAGGTATGAGTGGAGGACCACATCGCTGCTTTACATATTTCCACAACTGGGACCCCTGCCAGGAAGGCCGTCGAGGAAGCGAGCGCCCTAGTTGAGTGCGCCCTCATTTCAGGTAGAGGCTTCCCTTCTAACGAATAGCATTCTTTAATGCATGCTACTATCCACAAAGCAATTCGTTGAGAGGAGACTGGCAGGCCCTTCATCCTGTCGGCAATGGCTATAAAGAGTTGTGACGACTTGCAAAAAGGACTTGTTCTCTCACTATAGGAGGCTAACGCCCTTCTTACATCTAACGTATGCAGTTGTCTGTCCTCCTCCAACGCAAGTGGCTTGGGGTGGAAGACCAGCAGGTATATGTCCTGATTGATGTGGAATTGCAAAATCACCTTTGGCCTGAAGGCCAGGTGAGGACGTAGCTGGACCTTGTCCTTAAAAAGTACTGTAAACAGAGGATCCGCCATCAAGGCCCGGATCGCCGAGACTCTTGTGGCCGATGCAATCGCCACCAAGAACGCTACCTTCCAGGAGAGGTAGAGCAAGAAGCACGTTGCTAAGGGCTTGAAGGGCGGTCTTGTGAGTCTGGACAACACGAGGTTCAGGTCCCACAGAGCAACTGGGGGCCTTACCAAGGGATACAACTTTGTCAGGCCTTTTAAAAAACGCTTAACCATGGGTGAGAGAAGACCGATGTGTGTCCCGGGATTTGTCAAAAGGCCAATATTGCCGCTAAGTGAACCTTGACCGATGCGGTTGATAGTCCACTAGATTTCAAGGACCACAGGTAGTCTAAAAGTCTAGGAATGGGGAGGGAGAACACATCCCACCCCTTGAGTTTGGACCATTGGGCAAACCTGAACCATTTTGCCTTATAGGTGGTTCTTGTGGACCTTTTCCAACTATCACAGAGGATCTCCCACATTGGACAAGAGCATTGCTGTTCCCTGCTTGTTAGCCATGAAGGAGCCATGCATGGAGATGCAGAGCCTCCAGACTGGGGTGAAGCAAATGGCCTCTGTCCTGCGTCAGCAGGTCCATTCTCAGCAGCAGTTGTACTGTAGACAACCGAAAGCTTCAGAAGGGTTGAGAACCAGCGTTGTCTTGGCCACACTGGTGCTATTAATATGACCCTGGCTCTGTCTGCCTTTATCTTCTGAAGCACCCTGGGCACCAGGGGTGTTGGTGGAAATGCGTAAAACAGGCGGTCTGTCGAATGCGTCTGCCATTGACCCGGGACTGAAGCCCCTGAACGAGCAGAACCGAGGACATGTCTTTTTGACCTCGGAGGCAAACAGGTCTACTCAGGGATGACCCCCACCTCCGGTAGAAGTCTTCCAGCACCTCGTGCTTGAGTGACCATTCGTGCATCATAAACCTCTGACTCAAAGTGTCTGCTAGGCTCTTCTGATGCCCCGGCAAGTGGGAGGCTATCGGATGAATCTTGTGGCGAATACAGAACTCCCAGAGCTGCATCACTTCCTGACAAAGTGGTATGGAGCAGGTCCCCCCTTGCCTGTTGATGTAAAACATGGCTGCGGTGTTGTCCGTCTGGATCAGCACCGTTTTCCCTGCTATGAATTTTTGAAACGCTCTGCATGCCAAGCGCACCGCTCTGAGCTCCTTTACATTGATATGCAGGAGTATGTCCATGCCCTCCCAAAGCCCTTGGGTCCTGAGGCGACCTAGGTGGGCACCCCAACCCCGGTTGGATGCATCTGTAACTAGGCAGGTCAATGGGTGCTTGGACCTGAATGGGACCCTGGAGCACAGGTTGGCCTCCTGGTTCCACCACCTGAGGGACTTTAACGCTTGGGCAGAGATGGTGACCATCGTGTCTAGGCTGTCCCGGGCCGGCCAAGAGACGCCCGCCAGCCATATCTGGAGGGGGCACGAACGGAGGCAGGCATGTTCCACAACAAATGTACAGGCCACCATCAGCCCCAGTAGTCTGAGACACACCCTGGCTGATGTAAAGGGAAAACTTGTCAATGAGCCACCAATTGTCTGATCACCTTGAAGCAGGTGTGCAGAAGGCTCGCCCATACTACCACCGAGTCCAGGACTGCGCCTATAAACTCTATTCTCTGCATTGGAGTCAACACCGACTTTTCGGCATTTATTAAGAGACCCAGGCACGCAAATAGAGTCTGGATCGACTTCAAATGAGACAGGACCTCCTGTCTTGACCAGCCAGTCACCAGCCAGTCGTTGAGGTACAGGAAGAGCGTGACTCCCCGACGTCCGAGGAAGGCTGCAACTACTGCCAGGCATTTTGTGAAGACCCAAGGTGCTGCCGATAGATGAAACGGGAGCACAGTAAACTGCAGATGTCTCTGGCCTACAATAAACCGAAGGAACTTTCTGTGTTTCGGGTGAATTGCAATATGAAAATATGAGTCCTGAAGGTCAAGGGCGGCGTACCAATCGCCTGGATCCAGAGAGGGAATTATCGATGAGAGTGAAACCATCCGAAACCGGATCATCCTGAGGAAACGGTTGAGATGTCGTAAATCCAAAATGGGATGAAGGCCTCCCTTTGCTTTGGGGATAAGAAAATACCGGGAATAAAGCCCCCTTCCGTGTCATTTGTGGGGTACCTCCTCCACTACCCCCTTCTGTATTAATGTCTGAACTTCTTGCAGCAGAATCTGCTCGTGAGCGGGGTCCCTGAAGAGGGAGTGGGAAGGGGGAGGGGATGAAGGGGGTAATGAAGAAAATTGGAAGGAGTAACCTTCCTTGATGGTTCTTAGCACCCATCTGTCCAATGTTATTCGACGCCACTCTGGCAAGTATTTGGAGACCCTGTCCGAAAACAAAGGGGCATCTGGATCCACTGCAGGGATTGGTAGGTCATCCTCAAACGAATCCTCAAAAGGTCTTTTTAGCGCCTGAGGAGTGGTGGGGTCCACTCTGGTTGGTAATCTGGCACCCACTGGATCTGCGCCTTGTGCGGTTCCGCCTTCTATCATAGTCCTGCCGGCGTTGATAGGTGCGCAGGGGCGGTTGTGGCTTGAAAGGCTTCCTCTGAGCTGCGGCTGTATGGAGCCCCAGTGATTTCAGCAGGGCTCTGGAGCCTTTCAGGGTCTGAAGGCACGAGTCTGTCTGTAGAGACAACAAGTCAGACCCTTCGAACGGGAGGTCCTGAATGGTGACCTGGACCTCCTGTGGTAACCCCGATACCTGCAGCCACGAGCTTCTCCTCATACTGACGCCTGATGCCACATTGCGGGCTGTTGCATCCGCTGCATCCAGGGTGGATTGGAGGAGGGCTTTGGACACCACCTTCCCCTCTTAATGGAGGTGGCGAAGTTGAGCCTGGAATCCTGGTCCAAGGTTTACGAAAACTTATCAAGGGCTGCCCAGGTGTTGAAGATATATCTGCTAAGGATCGTTTGCTGGTTTGTAATCCTCAGCTGCAGCCCCCTAGTGGAATAGACCTTATGACCAAACAGGTCTAATCCCCTTGCCTCCTTGGACTTTGGTGTAGGGCCCGGGTGGCCCTGCCTGTCCCTCTCATTGGCCACCGCCACTACTAAGGAACCCGGAATGGGGTGCAAATAAAAGTGTTCATATCCTTTCCACGGTACAAATTATTTCTTCTCTGCTCGCTTCGCTGTGGGGGGGATAGATGCCGGGGTATGCCATAATGATTTGGTTGTGTTTTGAATAGTTTTAGTGAAAGGGAGGGCAATGCGGCTTGGGCCCTCTGGGAGGAGAATGTCCACCATCGGGTCCACTTCTTCTGCAGTTTTCTCCACCTGCAGGTTGAGACCCCGGGCCACCCTGCGCAGCAGCTCCTGGTGGGCTTTGGTATCCTCTGGGATGGCCACTGGTTTAGCCCCCACCATTGCCTCATCTGGTGGCGATGATGAGGATTCCTCTATGACCTGGCCTCTGGTCTCCACCCCAGAGGGGGCTCTATGTCCCTCACTAGCCACACTGGCTCGATCCTGGCCACCCCCGACTGATTCTAGTTCAAAAGCCTCTCCCGTACCGGGGAGGACACTAGCCATAAATGATGGTGGTAAGCGAGAGTCCAACCCCGAATACGGAGCACTTGACCTGGAGCCCTGCTCCTGGTGATAGGTCCATGGAGTCCAAAACGGCCATTGTTGGCTTTGTTGCCAGCCAGACCACTGAGGGTGGAATGGCAGAACCAGCTGGGGTCTGGCCTGAGCTGACGGAGGTGCCACGGTGCCATGCTGGCTCCTCTTCTGAGGCACCGCTCCATCTATGGAGCTAACCGAAGAGGTGCTCCTAGGGGACCAGGGCGGTGCCGCAATCGATGGTGCCGGGGGCTGGTGCCGGAGCTTGCGTGGATCTCGGCGCTGATGCACAGGCGATCCTTCGCTCGAAGAGCATGCCGGGGACCAGTACCAGGGGGCTCCTGCTACCGCCATGACTGCTGACAGTACCGGTGACTGGTGCTGAGGCATTGGTACCAGAGCTGAACGGTCTCTCCACGTCTTCTCCGGTACTGGAGAGTGGGAGCATGATGGAGCCTGCAGGGGTGTGGGCTTTCCCTTCAACGGTACCGTTCTGCTCGGTGCTGGAGGGGGTGGACGCGGAGCCACCACAATAGGCTGCTCTATGAAAGTCTGAGCAGCTACAAATGCCTCCAGCGTCGAGGGAAGAACAATGTCTTCCTCCAATATGTCCCTGGTCGGGGAGGAGATGGAGCCGAGGCTAAGGTGGCGCTCCCTTTGCTCTGCAGCCACATGGGCCACTTGGGCTGGGATCAGACCAGCATGGTTCTGAGCCCGCTCCTTCAACGATGCTGCCAGCTGGGGGGGCGGGACGTTCTTTCTCCACCTTCTTTTTCTTTCAAGGTGGAGCCAGGGAGAGTGAGCGGTGCCGTTGGCGGCTGCCAGAGTCCACATCGCGGTGCAGCTTTGAAGAAGTATGCTGCCTCAGTGCCGAAGCCGGCTCTGACGATGCCGCGCGCTCCGCATCGACAGTGCTGTGCTTGAACTCGTATCCACGGAAGCCAGGCACAGGGCTTCTTCCATCACATGGAGTTTTAGTCTCTGCACTCTATCCTTCTGAGTAGATGGTTAAACCCCCTGCAGATCTTACACTTCTCTCGAAGGTGGGACTCCCCCAGGCGCAAGAGACAAGACTCGTGTGGGTCGTCCACCTGCATGGGTCATTTACATGCCCTACATGTTTTAAAACCAGGCATAGCCCCACCCCGAGCCTGGGGAGGGCAGTTACTAACTAACTAACTAACTAACTAACTATCTACGACTACACTAACTAACTGCAACAGGTACTCCAAATGCAAGGAGAACAAATCCTCGCTAAGAGAAATTGCTGCTTTGCAAAAACTGTTCCAGCGACCGTCCAGGCGGTTAGAAGGAACTGAGGAGGGAAGGGTCGGCTGGCCGCTATATAGAGTGCCGCAAGGGCGCCACTCCAGGGGGCGCTATAGCCGGCCCTACGGGTACTTCAAGGGGGAAAAATTTCAGCGTTCTGTGCACTTGGCATGCATACACCTACAGGGGAATGGACAGGAGCAATCACTCGAAGAAGCAGCAATATATATGCAGACTCCTCCTCTGCACAGGCTCCTGCCCTGTGTCCAGACATCCATCATTCAACCACAGCCAGCCACACAGCATCACCTAGAGCAGTGGTTTTCAAACTTAGGGTCCGGACCCAGAACTGTGTTGTGCACCCTCAGGTACTGGGTCACGGCACCCCCTGCTGCTGCCTCCAAAAGACTGAAATTCATTGCTCAAAGATGTAAGTGCTGGGTCACGGGTATAAATTATTTTTTTCAAGTGGGTCCATGGAAAAAAGTTTGAAAGCCACTGACCTAGAGCTAGTGTGATTACCCACAGCAGGTCAGGCTCTTTCCCAAGGGATGTCCCTCAGCATCTGAATATTTGAAAGAAACTGCCACATGATGAAGGTAACCCACACCTAGCCTCCTGTCATTGGCTCCCTACAGCCATGCAATCAGCCCTGCCAAGCAAGAGGAGATCATGCCCAGTAATATACAAGAGTGCTGATGAGCAGCAATACAGCCAAACAGCCTCCTCTCAGACGTGGATGGAAATGATCATTGTAAGGCCCCTACTTCTAGCTGATCCCTGCAAAACCTGCATTGTGGGATGTTCCCTTTATTGCTAGTGGTGGTGCACAACTCAACTCTCTTCTCTCAGGACTCTCAACATTACAACAGATCTCACTGGTAGGAAATTTTCCTGATACCCAACATAATTTCCCATCTTTAGCATCACCCAACTACATGCCCTTGCGGCACATACTCAGATTCCTCCCTCTTTCTCTCTCTCCCTGTGATATTTACACACTTTGGATGGTTGCAGATTTATTTCCTCACAACTTTTTGACAAACTACAAGATTAAAACTCAATCTTCCCTACAATCCCTTGAGCAATTCGGTTGCTGTTCAATGTTTTTTTCCCTAGTTTATTACATCTTTGTAGCTGAATATAATATTCCAGATCTAGTGACATCAGAGCTATCTAGAGGAGGACTTAGCCCTTACAGCTATATGATACAGGGTTCTACTCCTGTGGCTCTTTCACCTTTGGTTTGGTATACCAGGGGGTTAACTGGGAGCAGTGGAATCATCTCCCCATGGGACAGCTGAGAGATCTATCACATGGGATATGTAAAATCAAACTGGATAATTTGTGTACAAACAGGTCAATCCTGTATTGGCCAAGGATAGAGAAGTACAATGGACCCAATGGCTCTTTTCCAGCTCTAGGTTTAGGAATAACAATAAGAGGATCTATCCACCCGCATGATCTCTATATCCATGTCTCCTACTTGGTCTGCATGCCCCTTGCCCTGGTGACTCCAAGCGTGTGTCGCTGTTCTCATGTCCATGTGTTTCAGGCCATTCTCCTTACCTGATTATAGAGAGCACAGATATGGAGCGCAGTGTTTCCTGAGGCATTCTGTGAAGTCATATCAGCTCCATAGAAGAGAAGATGTTCCAGGTGCTGCACGTGGCCATAGCGACAGGCCTGCTCAGAAAGGAACAAAGAAATAATGAACAGAAAATGAGAAAGACCAGATGAACCAGACAGTTTGGACCCATTTGTATCAGTTTGAAATGGCATGTGAATACAGTTACATGACAGGGCAAACCATTCCCTAGCCCAGCAGAGCATAGCCACCCTGTTCTAAAGGACCTCTCGTATCTTAATGACTACGTTTCACCCTCCAGCCACAGCGTGACACATCCACCTGTGGGCTTACTTTTGTGAGAAAACTGCATCACGTTAAGACACCTCCCTATGTAATTCTGTTAATAAACAAAACACTGACCAGTACTTTGTGGCCAGTGTGCTCAACGTCTCATAGACTTTAAGGTCAGCAGGGACCAGCATGATCATCTAGTTTGACCTCCCACACAATGCAATGTCAAGTCAGTGAGTCATGAGTAAACCATATATACACTGACTACAAAGCTGGGGTCAATAGCCTGTTAGTAACAGGACCCATGTTCTAGTTCAATATAATCGCCCAGTGAAGGCAAGCCCTGAGAAACAGAAGGGGAATGAGGATGACAGGAAGCCAGAATCGCTAGGTTTATTGAGTTATTTCTCCCTTCTAACTCTAGTGTACACTGTGATTCCAGAGTGAGAGTTAGAAGGGACACCTCCAAAGATCTGCAATGAAGAGCATAGGATGGAGGTGTCTCCATACTGACTTATACAGTAAACAGCTCCTGGTTTCTCAGGCTAGCAGTAAGTGACAAAAGAAAAACTGACAAAAGAAAAACATTTACTTGAGAGCTGCTTAAACCACAACCTGTTTTGAAAGTACATTTATATGGACAACCGTAAAATGTAAGGCTCTAATCCGAAGTGGCTTCCATCTTGCTACTCGTCTAGACTCACCTGATGGATTTCTTGCCAGCCATTTTCATCTATGCAGCCCACCTTGGCATAGTCATGAAGCAGAAGCTCACAGCAGTATGGGTCCCCTCCAACCATGGCACTGTGGTACAAAGGAGTTAGTCCTCGGCTGTCCTTGTAATCTGGGGAGGCACCCAGATCTAAGAGTGTCTGCAGGAAGAGTACAGGGTTCAGTGGGCATTTCTCTGGGGTTTGAATGATACAGGGACAGTACAGCACAAAAACCTGCAGGGGAAAGCATGATTCTAGCTCTAGAAGTGTGCAGGACTCACTCTATGCTCTGACTTCACCTAGCCAGTTTCTCATTAATTATGAACAGCTGTGCGCTCTGTCTCCCAGAGAGGTATGAAAACATAGTCCTGGGCTCAGGAATCTTATTTTCAACCCAGACCACAAACAAAGGAGAGGAGGAGGGATGGCAGAACTACAGAATAATCTAAGCAGAGGATAGCACTCAGCTTGGAAGGAATAGGGAAGTGAAAAGGACAGGAGAATACCAGATCCACCCTTCCCAGTCCAACCCCTCAGAGCAGGTGACTCCCCTTCCCAGGGACTCACCATTAGGGCAATGTGGTTCCGGCACCGAACTGCCTTATGAAGAGCTGTCATTCCCTCCCGAGTCCTGAAATCCAGATGAGCTCCTCCATTTCTCAGTGCTTTAATCAACTCAGCACTGTGCTCCAGCTGGGCTGCTGTTGTCAGAGGACACTCTGAAGCACCCGCCCACCCAAGAGAAGAGAAGAGGAAAAGTCTGAGAAACATAGTGAAAGATCTTTCTCCTCTTATCCCTCCAGCTGAAGACAAGTTTCTCCTGGCTGGTTAGGCAGAAGTGCCCCACATCCATCTCCTCCCCCAGATGGCATTTCATAGTTGATTGCATCATTTTTCCTTTTAATGAGCTGTCTCCTTTTGAGGTCAGTCATATACCTTCATGCATGCTTTGCATTATGCTCTATATGCCCTGCTCCTCCAGGGAGATAGCAAAGCATGACTTGCCTTCCTCTCCCCACCCAGCTGCACTGTTTGAAGATCCCTTGACGGTAGAGCTAACTTAAAACTCATCCTCATGTTCTGAACCCAAAGACCTGGGCAGCAGAAGGTGGAAGAGAAGGATTGTAAGAGGGAACACAAAGCAGGAAGGAGGGGCACTGACGGGTTGGCTATAATGTTACACAGTAAGGGATAGCTACCAAACTCATAGCAGTAAAAGGAATAACCCAGGAGAAAGGCAGAAGATAGATTTTTCTGTCCAATTGCTTTCAGACATTTAGCACAACATGCATATGGGGTGTCTTGTTTCTGGTAATGAAATGCCAGTTATATACCAGTGGGAAACAGTACATGTGTGAGACCACATCAGAAGAGCAAATGAGAAGTTGACAATCAGCAACCAGTTTCTATGGCCAGACAGGACCAGTGTGATCTTCTAGTCTGCCGTCCTGCAAAACACAGACTATGGGGTTTCCCTAAAGTAATTCCTCTTTAAACTAAAATAGTTTTAAAACAAACATTCAATCTTGATTTAAAAATTTCCACATTGGTTGGCAAGTTGTTCCAATGGTTAATTATCCTTGCTGTTAAAAAATTACATTATATTTCCAGACTCAATTTGTCTAGCTTCATACTTTGGCCATGGGATCATTAGACCTCCTCCTGCCAGACTGAAGAACCCACCATCAAACATTTCCTCCCCATGTAGGTACTAAGGGACTTCAACCAAGTCCTCCCTCAACCTTCTCTTAGTTAAGCTAACTAGATTAAACACCTTGGTTATGTCTCAACTAGCCAAAGCTAGTTCGAGCTTGTTAGGTCGAACCAAGAAGTTTGAGGTTAGTTCAAACTAACGTCATGGTTATAAGTTTGAATTAACAATGTGGTCTAGTTCAAACTAATGGTTAGTCTGAACTAGAACACATTTTTAGTTCAAACTAACCACCTTAGTTTGAATTTACTAAGTTCGAACTAAGTGTTAGTTTGAGTCCACATTGCACTTAGTTTGAACTAAGCACCAGTACTAACTAGTTCAAAATAAGAAATTTCTTAGTTTGAACTGAGGAAAGTCTAGTGTAGCCATGGGCTAAATTAGTTCATATTAAGCATCCTTACTCCATACTAACTTGCCAGTGTAGATACAAACCTTGAGTCTATTCCTACAATGCATGTTCTTTAATCCTTTAATCATTCTTTCTGCTCTTCTCTGAACCCTCTCCAATTTATCAACATCCTTCCTAAATCCACCAACTAACAATGGCCACTTGAAACATCAGTGGAGGAGAGCTGACCTTTATCTATTTAAAACTTTCAAAGTATTTAGAAACATCAAGTTGAGCATGCAACTAACCAATGACTTCAATTCTGGTAGCTTCATCCTTTCTTTCCCCCATCCCTCTCACTGTTTATCACACTCATTTGTACATCTTTGCTTTAGATTGCATGTTCGTTAGGGGCAGAAACTACTCTTCTTGTTCATCTGCACAGCACCCAGAACAACAGTTCTGAAGTCCTAACAGGGTCCTGGGGGATCTACCCTAGAGTTAATAAATCATACTGATTGTTTCAAACTTATGCTGGCAAATATTTAGAAAGGGATTCCAAAGGCCTGGCTTTACTCAGTTTCAATATATAGTGCAACACAGGGCTGTCTGCTTGACTGAAGTATATCATGTATTGTATTTTCTGGGGGGACCATGTGCTGATCCTAGTGGCCTGCTAAGCAAGGCTGAGAACTTCGTAATGAGACTTTGATCGCCCTTCCCTATAGCACCTCCCAACCTTTAACCAAGGAGCAGAGCAACTCAGGGAGAACCAGGGTTTAAAAAGCATACTCCTAAATGACCGGAGGAGCTAGTGAACAGGGGCAACTAACAGGAGAGTTTTGCACGGGAGTTGAGAGGGGAAGTGGGATAGTGAGGGGGGTATACATACTCCATAAAAGTTCTGCAAACTAAAGACAATCAATCACACACAAACAAAAGCAAACAATAACAAAGGAAATGGCTGCAGAAGTAAAAAGGAGAATGCAGGTGGCATATGTGTGCATTTGGTGTAAGTGGCCTTCAGAGATCACATATGGTCTTTGAAAACCAGGATGGATGAATACAGGAGAAAGAGAGGTACATTGATGAGACTTCCAAAACACAACAGAACAGTCACAAAGCTGGTATGACCACTTCTGTACTGTTGAAAGTTTCAGGGAAGGAAAATATCAAACACAGGGATAATATGGAAAATATGGAGCAGAGGGACACTGTCCTCTAGTTAGGATCCTCCTTCCAAATGGTGTCATGGTATACTTTCACAATGAGCATACCGCTCTGGGGAAGAAAACTCCAGTTATTACAAAAAGAAAGGTAACAGTAAGGGGAGTCAGAAATTTAGACATCTGGCAAGTGCCAAAAAGGTAGCCGTGTTAGTCTAGTTCAGCAACACAAGCAAGGAGTCCTGTGGCAGTTAAAGACTAACAAATTTTTTATCACATGAGCTTTCATGGGAGAAAAATCCCACTTCATCAGATGCTTTGAAGATGGGGGAACTTAGGCTGTGTTCACACAAACATGGTTATTTCGAAACAAATTGTGTCAAAACAACTTGTTTCAAAATAACGCCTTATTTCGAAATAACATACTTCGAATTAACAAAATGTTATTTCGAAATAAGAAAAAAAGCGGGAAACGAAATAGCAGGTTCACACTGTGAACCTGCTATTTCGCTTCCTCTGGAGGCACCAGGGCACCGGGCGGGGCAGCACTGAACCCCGCCGGTGCCTGCAGCCCGGCTGTGCAGGCGCTGGCCAGGGGACACCCCTCAGCACCCTGGCCAGGGTGCTGAGTGTTCCCTGGCCAGGGTGCTGAGGGGGCAGCCCTTGACCTGTTGTTTCGGAACCTCTTGTTCCGAAACAACATGTTCACACGAGTTGTTTTGAAACAAGTGTTTCGAAACAAGGTTGTTTCGTCCCCAAATGGGGTTTAACTTGTTTCGAAACAACACCCTTGTTTCGAAACAAAAGTGCTATGTGAACACAGCCTTACAGAATGGGAGAAAATAAATTCAGGGAAGTGTAAGTGTAGACAACTGGGTTTGTGATAACCAGGAGAATCACATGCCGACTTTCCTGCTGGTTGTGAAGATTGCAGATCTCTCATCAATGCATTTATGTGTATTGCTGAAAAAGAGCCAATGGTCATGTTACATGTACGTACCAGTGATATAAGGAAAGATACGAGATGTGTCCTGGAGACCAAATTTAGGCTGTTTGGTAAGAAACTGAAGTCAAGGACCTCCATGCTAGCATTCTCTGAAATGCTTCCAGTACCATGTGCAGAGCCAATTACAGAGGTAGAACTGCTGGGTCTCTATGCATGGAGAAGTCAACGGTGTAGGAAGGAGAGGTTTATATTTATTAGGAACTGGGGAATCTCTGAGGAAAGCCGAAGACTACACAGAAAGAGGGCTCCATCTAGACCAAAATGGAACTGGATTGCTGGCATATAAATTTAAAGGATCCTGGAATAGATTTAAATGAAGGACTGGGGAAAAGCTGACAGGTGACAAGAAGCATACGGTTCAGAGACACATCACTTAGGGGAGGATCTATTAATGGAGATTCTCAATACTGGACGCGAGACACTACAAGTAATTCTTCTGCTCAACTCAGCACTGAGTAGGCCTAAACTGGAGTATTGTATCCAGTTCTGGGCTCCTCATTTCAAGAAAGATGCAGAGAAATTGGATAAAGTCCAGAGAAGAGCAATGAGAATGATTCAAGGTCTGTCTGGAACATCTGACTTACAAGGAAAGATTGAAAGAACTGGGTTTATTTAGTATGAAAAAGAGGAAACTGAGAGGAGACATGATAACAGTTTTCAAATACCTAAAAGGTTGTTATGAAGAGGAGGGAGAAAAATTATTCTCCTTAACTACCGATTATAGGACAAAAAGAAATGGGCTTAAATTACTGCAAGGGAGGCTTAGCTTGGACGTTAGGAAAAAAATTCCTATCAGGGTGATTAACCACTGGAATAAGTTGCTTAGACAGGTTATGGAATCTCCATCACTGGAAGTTTTTAAGAGCAGGTTAGACAAGCATCTGTCAGGGATGGTTTAAGAGGATATTTGGTTCTGCCATGAGTGCAGGGGACTAGACTTGATGACTTCTCTTTCAGTTTCTATGATTCTTTGATAGGGAGGAGAGTACAAAATATCGTCAGGATCTGTAGAGAAACCATCAAATGAAAAAGAGTCCTATCCATTTGCATTAGGTAATGGCAAACAATGAAAAAGTGACCTTTTTTTAAGTGCTTATATACAAATGCTAGAAATCTAAACACTAATATGGGTGAAATTCAGAGCCTTGTATTAAAGGAGGATATTGCTATAATAGGCATCACAAAAACTTGGTGCAGTGAGGATAATCAAAGGGACACAATAATTCCAGGATACAAAATATACTGGAAGGAGAAAATAGGTCATACTGCTGGGGGAGTGGCACTACATGTGAAAAAAAGCACAGTCAAATGAAGTAAAAAATTTTAATGCAAAAAACTGTGCCATAGAAACTCTATGGCTAGTAATTCCATGCCTGAATAATAGGAATCTAGAAATAGGAATATACAACCAACCACCTGACCAGGGTGCTGATAGTGACTGTGAAATGACTCAGGAGATTAGCGAAGCTATAAAATTAGAATACTCAACAATAATGGGAGGTTTCAATGATCCATATATTGACTGGATATATGTCAAGCTTCGATGGGATGCAGAGAGAAAGTTTCTGGACACCTCAAATGACTGCTTCTTGGAACAGCTAACCCTGGAACCCACAGAAAGAAGCAATTCTTGAGTTAGTCCTAGGTGGAGCACAAGATCAGATCCCAGAGGCAAATACAGCTGAATTACTTGGCAATAGTGACCATACCAATAAAATTTAACAACCCCTGGGGGTGAAGGGAACATCAAAGCAAACCACCAAAGTAGCAGTTAATTTCAGAAAATGAAACTGCACAAAACTGAGGATGTTAGTTAAACAGAAAATAAAAGGCACAGTGCAAATGTGATATTGATGCTAGCTTCATTGAAACCTTTTAATGACAAATTTTTAACACTAGAGGCTCAATTTAAATGTATATACCAAATTAAAAAAATATAGTAAGATGACAAAAAATGCTGCTATGTCTAAACAAAGTAAAAGAAGCCATTAGAGACAAAAAAGACATCCTTTAAAAAGTGGAAGTTAAAAGAAAGGAGCATAAACTCTGGGAAATGAAGTATAATATAATTATGAAGGACAAAAAAGAATTGGAAGAACAGCTAGTGAAAGTTTAAAAAACTACCAACAAAAAAAAAATGTAAATATATCAGAAGCAGGAAGTCTGCTAAACAACAAGTGGGACTCCTGGATAATGGAAACTCAACAGAAGCATGAAAGGAAGAGAAGGTTACTGTGGAGCATGTACTAATATAGCTTGTAGATGATAACAAGTTGGGAGGGACTGCCAATACAGAGAAGGATCGGGATATTATACAGAATGATCTGGATGACCTTGTAAACTGGAGTATCAGGAATAAGATGAAATTTAATAATGGGAAGTGCAGGGTCATACATTTAGGGATGAATAACAAGAATTTTGCCAATAAATTGGGGATGTTTCAGTTGGAAGTGACAGAGGAGAAGGATCTGGGAGTATCAGCTGATTGCAGAATAACTAAGAGCCACCAATGCAATGCGGCTGTGAAAAGAGCTAATGCAGCTCAAGGATGTGTCAGGAGAAGTATCTCAAGCAGAGACAGGCAAGTTAGTGCCACTATACAAGCCACTGGTGAGGCCCCATCTGAAATACTGCATGCAGTTCTGGTCCCCTATATTTACAATGATTAATACATATAGGAACTGGTGCTGAGAAGGGCTACAAGGATGGTCCAAGGAACAGAAAACCTGCCTTATGAGAGGAAACTCAAGGAACTTGGCTTCTTTAGCCTAACCAAAAGAAGGCTGAGTGTTGATATGATTTCCCTCTATAAGTACAAAAGAGGGATAAATATCAGGGAGGGAGAGGAATTATTTGAGAACAGCACCAGTGTGGACACAAGAACAAATGGATACAAACTGTCCCTCAGGAAATTTAGGCTTGAAATCAGATGCAGATTTCTCAATATCAGAGGAGTAAAGTTCTGGAATCGCCTTCCAAGGGGGACCTGTGGGGGGAAAAAACACAACTGCCTGCAAAATTGAGCTTGATAAATTTATGGAGGGGATGGTATGATGGGATGGCCTACTTTGGAAACTGACTGATATTTGATCTTTGACTACTGGTGGTGGATTTGCAAGTGGCCTAAGAAGGGAGGGTGGATGAAGTTGGTTCTGAGTTACTGCAAAGAATTCTTTCTTGGATGACTGGCTGGTAAGACTTGCCCACGTGCTCACAGTTTAACTGATCCCCATATTTGGGTTGGGAAGGAATTTTCCCCCAGGGCTGATTAGCTAGGGCTTTGGGGGTTTTTCACCATTCTTTGTAGAATGGGGCATGGCTCACCTGCTGGTGAATTTTCTATATCTTAAAGTCCTTAAATCATGACTTGAGGACTTTAATAATTCAGGCATAGGTTAGAGGCTTATTGCTGGAGTGCGTGTGTGTGGTTTTGAGGCCTGCGTTGTGCAGGAGGTCAGGCAAGAAGATGATCATACTGGTCCCTTCTGACCTTAGAGTCTAGGGGAGTCCCAAACTTAAGCCATTCTTTTTAAGTGTCAAATCTGAGGAACTACCCCAGATTAGAGGAGGTTTTGGAACAAACTGATAAATTAAAGAGTAATAAGCCCCCAGGGCCAGATAGTGTCTATCCAGGAGTTCTAAAGTAACTTAAATGTGAAAGTGCAGAACTACTATCTGTGCTATGAAACCCATCATTTAACTTCAGTAATAAATGACTAGGATGGCTAACGTGACACAAACTTTTTTTCAAAAGGCTTCAGAGACAATCCCAGAACTTATAGGCCGGTAAGCCTACCTTGAGCCTTAGGCAAATTGGTTGAAACTACAATAAAGAACTGAATTATCAGCCATATAGATGAACACAATTTGCTGGGGATGTGTAAACATAGTTTTCAAAAAGGGAAATCATGTCTCACCAAAGAATTCTTTGACAGGTCAACAAGAATGTAGACAAAGGCGATGCAGCAAAAAAACAAGGAGTCGTGTGGCACTTTAAGACTAACAGATTTATTTTTCACATGAGCTTTCATGGGAGAAAAATCCCACTTCGTCAGATGCTTCGAAGATGGGTGAACTTACAGAACGGAATGAAAACAAATGCAAGGGGGTGTAAAACGTAGGATCGGGTCATACAGTAACAGCAAATCAGAGCAGTTGTTAGGTTCAAACCCTGGGAAGCCTGAAGTCAAATTACCCTTTGTAATGGGAAAAGAACCCATAGTCTCAATTCAATTCTGCTTTACAGAATTTAGTTTGCATATTAATTTGAGTTCAGCTGTTTCTCTTTGAAGTCTTGATGTCCCAGTCACATCTCTGACGACAGTCATTAACAAATCATTTATCGAGTGATTAGAAAGATGGAAGTGCTCAGCAACTGGTTTCTTTGTTTTGTGATTTCTGATATTAGCTCTATGTTCATTTATTCTTTTGCGCAGCGATCGTCCTGTTTGTCCAAAGTATAAGGTGTTGGGGCATTTCTGGCACATGATGGCATAGATCACATTAGCAGATGAGCAGGTGAACGAGCCTTTGATAGAGTAGCAGGCTTGATTAGGACCTATGTTAGTCTTAAAGTGCCACGCAACTCCTTGTTTTTTGCTGGACTAGACTAACACGGTTATCCCTTTGGAAATTGAAAAGGTGATCCAGCTGATATAGTGAACTTTGATATTCAAAAAGCCTTTGACAAGGTCCCTCACCAAGGCTCTTAAGCTAAGTAAGCAATCGGAATAAGTGGGAAAGTCTTCTCATGGATCAGAAACTGGTTAAAAGATAAAAAACACCAGAATACGAAAGGAATAAGTGTTCAGTTTTCAGAATGGAAAAAGGTAAATAGTGGTCTCCCTCATAACAGTATACTGGAATCAGTACTATTCACATACTAATAAATAAGCTGAAAAAGAGGGGTAAAACAGTGAGTAAAATTTTCAGCAGTCATAAAACTACTACTAATAAAAGCTTCTAGATCCAGGGATATTAGCCACCTTGACATCTGCTGGGAGAGCAATAAAGCAGTGCACAGACTGTTCAGGAAGTTGTGGACAACATCCTGGTGCAAGTGCTGGAGGAGTCACCTAGGGGCTATGCTCCTCCTAACCTGCTGTAAACAAACAGGGAAGAACTGGTAGAAATAAAAGTAGATGCCAACTTGGAGAGCAGTGATGATCGAATTCAGATATTAACCAAAGGAAAGCAGCAGGATATGGACCCTGAACTTTAGATTTTGACTGCCTCAGGAAACTGATGGCGGGATCCCTGGAAGCCTAATATGAAGAGGAAAGAAGTCCAAGAGATCTGCTGGTATTTTAAAGAAATCTGATTGAGAGCATAGGAACAAACTGTCCCTACATGCAGAAAGAAGAGCAAATATGTCAGGCAACCAGTTTGGCTTAACAGAGAAATCTTCAGTGAGCTTAAAGACATAAAGGAAGCTTACAAGAAATGGAAGCTTGTAAAGATGATCAGAGAACAGTATAAATATACTGCTTAAACGTGCAAGAGTGAAATAACAGAATCATAGAATCACAGGGTTAGAAGGGATCTCATGAGGTCATCTAGTCCAGCCCCCTGCTAAAAGCAGGGCCCTCTCACTAAATCATCTCAGCCAGGGTTTTGTCCAGCCAGGCCTTAAATATCTCCAAAGATGGAGCTTCTACCACTTCCCTAGGCAACACATTCTAGTGTTTCACCACCCTCCTAATGAGAAAGATTTTCCTAATATCCAACCTCGACTGCCCCAGCTGCAGCTTGAAGCCACTGCTCCTTGTTCTGAACTCAGTTACTACTGAGAACAGCCTGGTGCCCTCCTCTTTGGAGCACCCCTTCAAGCAGTTGAAGGTTGCTATCAGATTCCCCCCCACTCTACCCTCGTCTTCTCTTCTGCAGACTAAATAGGCCTAGTTCCTTCAGTCTCTCCTTGTAAGTCACGTGCCTCAGCCCCCTAATCATTTTCATTGCCCTCCACTGGAGTCTTTCCAATTTGTCAACATCCTTTGTATAGTGGAGAGCCCAAAACTGAACACAGTATTCCAGACGCAGCTGCACCAGTGCTGAATACAAGGGAATAATCACATCCCTCGATCTACTGGCAATGATCCTACTTATGCAACCCAATATGCTGCTGGCCTTTTTGGCAACAAGGGAACACTGCTGACTCATATACAGCTTCCCATCCACCATAACCCACAGGTCATTTTCTACAGAGCTGCTACTTTGCCAGTTGGTCCCCTGTCTGTAGCAATACATCAGATTTTTCCCTCCTAAGTGCAGGATTTTGCACTTGTCCTTGCTGAACCTCATGAGATTTCATTTCGCCCCATGCTCCAACTTCAGGAAGTCAAGAAGGCTAAACCACAACTGTTGTTGCAGCTAGCAAAAGTAACAAGAAGGGTTTTTACAGGTATGTTAGTAACATGAATGTGGTCAGGGAAAATATGGGTCCCTTACTGAACCGGGGACGCAAGCTAGTGACATGGTATGGAAAAAGCTGAAGTACTCAGTGCTTTTTGTGCGTCCGTGTTCACTGATTAGGTAAGCTCCCAGACTACTGAACTGGGCAGCACAGAATGGGGAGACAATGAACAGCCCTCAGTGCTGAAAGAACAGGATCAGGACTGTTTAGAAAAGCTGCACGTGCAGGGGGCTAAATGCAATACATCCAAGAAAGCTGGCTGATACGGTTGCAGAGACATCATCTGGGATCTCCACCTATTTCCATGAGTTTTCAAAGATAATGGCCAGACCTCACATCTGTCTCTCAAATGGCGTGGAAATTATGTGATTTGAACAGGAATGAGTATGCTCAATGAACATTTAAACCGTCCTTATGGGGAGCAGGAGCAATTAACCAGGAGGGTGTACAATGCAAAGTGGAAGAGGTATGCTCTGTGGGCAGCACAGAAAGTACTACCTTTGAAAATGAAAGTCTTGCCCTTCCATCCATAAAGGTCCACCTGGCCACGATGTTAGCTTCCATCCATTAGTGACAGACCACTTGGCCTTTCCAGCCCCAATCTCTTTGCAGTTCCTGAAAGAGCTAGAATGCCCATACTGCCAGGTGCACCAATGGTTACCACTGTGGGACCTCAGCATAGTGCTATCAAAGCTCATGGATCCTCTGTTTGAGCCAGTGGCGACATGCTCCCTACTTCATCTGTCATGGAACTTTGTATGCCTGGTGGCCATCACGTCAGCGAGGAAGGTTAGTTAGATTTGGACTCACACATCTGAGCCTCCTTTAAGAATAAGATATGGCTATACCTTCTGAAGGTGATGTGTCACATTTCCATAACACTCAAGACATTTTCCTCCCAGTATTCCATCCAAAGCCCCACACTTCCTGGGAAGAACAGAGCTCCAGTCTTTAGATGTAAGATCTAAACTCACTTTTTATATGGAAGAGCTGGAGTAATTAAGAGGTGTTAAACCAGATAAAGGGGAAGGCCACTCAGCTCTTTATGGCCATTGCTGACAGGATGAAGGCTGACCCAGACTCTACACACTGGATCTCCTTTTGGATTACATCTTGTATCTGAGCATGCTACAACCTGACTAAGGTTCACCACCATGGTTAACAATGCACTCTCCAAGGTCACAGGCCTCATCAGCTACCCTCTGTAGCATAAATCCCAATCGTTTGACATCCAGACAGTGGTAACATTGTCTTCCAGGCATTCATTCTCCTTCCACTGTGCACTCAAGCAAGAAACAAGGAAAGATGCAGACTCTGGTCAGACTGTCCTTCAGTCAAGTCTACAATGAAAATCTGATCCCACCTCCTAGACCATGACTTTGGAATCACCTACCTTGGAATGGAAATGAGCAAGCACTTGAAGAAGAAAAGACTGTTACTAACCTTTCTGTAACTGTGCTTCAAGATGGACTTATTGCTCACTCATGTCCACTCTGAATACCCACCCACCTATCCCTTCATCGCAGTTGCTGGCACGAAGGAACCGAGGAGAGTAGCAGGGCACCATGTAGGCACCAGAGTCAATCTGGACAATACCACTGCTGAGCCAGGCACTGGTGCAGGCAACTCAAATATGCCTACGTTGGAACAGACACGAGCAGCACATCTCAAAGAACAAGTCACAGAAAAGTAGCAACTGTCTTTTTGACTATGTAAGTAAACTGGTTTTGTGCTTAACAAACAAGGAGTCCTGTGGCACTTTTTAAGATTAACAAATTTATTCATCGCATTAGCTTTCATAGGAGCAATACCACTTTGTCAGATGCTTGAAAATGGAAATGGGTTCTCTCCCACAAAAGCTTGTTCAACAAACAAATGTGTTAGTCTTCAAAAGTGTCACCAGATTCTTTGTTTGTTTAGCTGAACTAGACTAGTATAGCTACCCATCTGGAACTTGTTTTTATGTGTGTTCCATTTATATTTATATGGCTAAAACCAGCATTTTTCTTCTGCATAATAAAATGTCAAAGGTGTATGAAGTCAAAAAATATTTTGAAAGAACAGCCATGTGTTTTGTTTCATTACAAACATTTCAGGATTATGAACAACCTCCATTCCCAAGATGTTTGTAACTGTGAGGTAAATACAGAACAGAAATATGTATTGAATCCGTCTGCCTTCTCTGCATTATTATTGATAATTTTCCATTTACATGTAGCAATAGCTCAATACCATTATCAGGATTAATTTTTTCCTAATATTTTTTTTAAAAGAAAAAAATCTCCTATAATTGTCCTTAACTCTGCTGGCCATAGAGGTCTCTTTGTGTCCTTTGGCTTTCCTTATCCATTTTCTACAATTCCTACTTTCTTATTTATATTCTTTACCATCAACTTCCCCTTCCATTTTTTGTGAGTATGTGTATGTTTGTGTGTATGTATTTTCATTTACAGCTGCCTTCACATCTCCTCTAAACTAGGTTGTTTTTTTTTAACCAGCATGTCCTTCTTCCTCTATTGTGACTTTTGAGGCATTTGTTAAGGTGGTCTTAAACGATTCATGACTATTATTCACACTTTACTCCAATTAAATTCTTCCTCCCACATGATTTGGCTCATAATTATTTTCAGTTTTGTGTAACTGGTCCTATTAAAATAGCAGGTATTCATATTACTGGTCTTAAGTTTTATTCTGCTTACACATTATAAGTATGAGCAAGTGATGATCACTTACACCTGAGCTAATATTAACTTTTAGTTCTGTGATCAGTTCCTCTTTATCAGTTAGCTTAAGGTCTAATATAAAATTCCCCTGTGTTCACTGCAATACTTTTTGCTTGAGGAAATTGTTATCTATATTGTTGAGAAATTCCAAGGATGTTTTTTAGCTTGAGAGTATAAAACTCCTAAATTGAACAACAAGCAGTTGTGTGGCACTTTAAGACTAATAGATATATTTTTTGCATGAGCTTTCGTGGGAGAAGATCCCACTTCCTGCATTTAGTTTCATTCCTTTCTGTAAGTTCACCCATCTTCGAAGCATCTGAGGAAGTGGGATCTTCTCCCACGAAAGCTCATGCAAAAAATAAATCTATTAGTCTTAAAGTGCCACACAACTCCTTGTTGTTATTTTACTGGACTAGACTAACACGGCTATCCCTTTTGAAATTTCCTAAATTGAAATCACTCATGATCACACTTCCCCCCAACCAACACCTTATAAATAGATGCATAAGGAGCCAGTCATCCTGTTACCTGTCCTAGTGTGATTTGATGTTCCGCAGCAGACACCAATTAATACACCACCTTGAGCTTTTCCTGTGAGGACATTCATCCATAAGGCTTCAAGATAATTTTCTTCAGAATTATCAGTGATTTGGAAATAGGCACTGCCACTGTTTTACATAGAATGTCATTTTCCCTCCTCTTTTGCTCCTGCTTGGGCTGTCCCCTGCAGGAGACCAGGAGAGCCAGCAAAAAATAGCAGCCTGACTCAGCGCTGCTGGTCCACCCTCTCCCCGCTGCTGCAGCATGGAGCCCAAAGCAGCGTGCATGGGGAGGGGGAGGACCAGCGGCGTCGAATTGGGCTGCTGCTTTTTACTGGGCCAGCCAGCCCTGCCCCCCCCCAGTGCTGGGAGGTGGTGAGTGGGGGCCCTGAAGAAGGCAAGTCGCCCAAGGCCCCGCACTGCCTTCGGGACAGCCTGCTCATGGAACAGGAAGAATCTCAACAAAGATTGTTTGGACATTCTTCAGCAGGGGTGTGAGTTCCATAAAGTCATCCACTCTTTGTGAGATATCCCACACTAGGAAGGCAACACACTGCTCCGTTGTTCACCTGTCCCTTGCAGAATGTTCTTTTGATTATTCTGAGTACTGAATCTCCCATGGGATCATTAGTCTTCTTTGTTCAGTTGGAGTGGCCTTTGCGGACAAGCTTGGTTTTCTTATAGGTTGGACCAAAGAGTCATCAACGCATGACCAGTACTTCTCACTATTCCCTTGAATCCACTAGCTCTTGAGAAAGAGTCTTGTTTCTGACTTAGAAACTTCTAGATGCATGAAATTCCTCCTGATGCTTTTTTCCCTGGTGGCTAAATCTGTCTCGCCTCATCCGTCTCCAACTGTGTAGACTGCTGCCATGTCTTCTTGCCTCTGGTGGTTATGAACTGCCAGGCTTCCTCTAACTTCCTTTCTAACTGATTCATTTGTGATCAACTCCATTCTTCTTCTCATTTCCATTCCTCACTCCATTCATTAGTCTTTGTGGTGATGCAAGTGTATGATTCTCTTCTAACAGATGCTTCTCTTGAGGGCTGGGGAGCTCAAATTTTGTTACATTCATACCAAGACAAGTGGTCTTCAAATGGAAGGGCAAGGATCCAGGAACTTCAACTGTCTGGAACAAGGAGCCATCAGGAATGTTCTTCAGCATCTTTCCACTTTCACAAATTCCTTCCTCACCCCTCCTGTTACAGAGAAGTGCCAGGATAGAAGTAGCCAACATCAACAGGTAGGCTGGGTCCCACAGCAATTTTTTTACAAGTGGAAGCCTCCGGAATCCTCCTGAGCAGAAAAGAAACACCTGGACTTCACAGTGGCCTGTGTCAAAGGCAAACTCAATACTGAAGTTTATTGTCTTGGCTGCTGCACTCTGTCTCCAAGGGGCTGGATGGAAACAGCAGGCTCCTTCACTTTTGTTTCTCAAATGTGCATCCCAAAATAGATGTTTCCTTACAGCTGGATCTCTTCTCCTCCAAAAACTGATGAAATAGGCCTGGAAGACTGCTATCTTCTCTTTTAGCTGGTCTGAATTTCTGCTGTATGCTTTTTTCCTCCTTTGCCCCTTTCACTAGAGTCGTTAGGGAGATCAAGTTTAGACAGGGCCAGAGTATCCCTTATAACCCTCAACTAGTGACACATACCCTGATTCCCTGGGCTTCAACAGATGATTCTTTGGCCATTGTGGAAGCAACTTCCCTTAGAAGAGGAATAAATGAAATGCCAAGATCCAGCAAAGGTATCTGAGAACTTTGAATCTGAGACGATAACTCTCCAACTATTCAAGTATTCAGCTGTTTTCATAGACATTCTTCTCTGTTCTAGGGAAGAAACAATTCAGCCCTGGAAGATCTTCAGGTCTTGGAAAGGCTTAGATAATCTGACTACTAAATAGGTCTTTACTGAAACTAGCTTCATTCTTCTGTCTGATAGCTTCATCAAAAGACAGAGCTTTGAGACCAAACACATTTTAGGAAATCCCAGGCTATCATCCAAAGAGATATTGTTGCACTCCAACTTCTCATCATGCTATACTTGAGAAGTGACAGCTAGTGACATCATCCTATCAGTGCTACTAGTGCCAGCCTAAAATTTAAGTTCCTAGACTCTAAGGTCAGAAAAGACTAATATGATCATCTAGTCTGATCACCTGCACAATGCAAGCCACAGAACCTCACCCACCACCTCCCACACTAAATCTCTAACCTATGACTAAATTATTGAAGTCCTCGAATCATGATTTAAAGACTTTACAGTACAGAATCTGCCAGCAATTGAGTCATGCTCCATGCCACACAGGAAGATGAAACACTCCCAGCCTTTGCCAATCTGCCCTGAGGGAAAATTCCTTCCTGGCCCCAATATGATGATGAGTTAAACCCTCAGCATGTAGGAAAGACTCACTAGCCAGCTACCCAAGAAAGAATTCTCTGTAATAACTCAGAATCCATCCCATCAATCTTTCCATCAGCACACCTACCACAAGGAGACAAAGATCGGTCAATTACCAAACTAGCCTGTCACATTATACAGGTCCCTCCGTGAACATATCAAGCTCAGTTTTGAACCCAGTTCTGCCCCTGCTGCTCCCTTTGGAGGGCTATTCCAGGATCACTTCTCTGATGGATAGAAACCTGAATCTAATTTCAAGTCTAAACTTTCTGATGACCACTTTACATATATTAGTTCATGTGTTCACATAGGTGCTAAACATATATAATTCCTCTTCTTCCTTGGTATTTATCCTTCCGATGTATTTATAGAGAGCAACCACATCACCTCTAAACCTTATTTTGGTTGGATATATAAGCCAACCTATTTAAGACTCCTCTCATAAGGCTGGTTTTCGATTCCCTAGGTCATCTCAGTAGCCCTTCTCTGCACTTGTTTCAGTTTGACTTCATTTGCCTTAAACAAGGGGGACCAGAACTGAACACAGTATTCCAGCGCCTTGTATAATAATTTTAACACCCTATCTCTTAAAGTATGTATTGGAACAGGGTTTTGAACCAATACTACTTTTCCTTTATACTCCTGTATCAAAGTTGACTTTCTGATTGCAGTCACAGCAAAAGGATTAGTGAAGCAAGTAACTGTGCCCATCAGAAAACTCTTCCTTGTTTGTTCAGAGCTGATTCTACCACAACAAAATGCTATGCTGCACACACTATTTCCTCCCAGGGAAGGAATGACCAAAAAGGAAAGACGATTGCTAACCTTCTGTATTATTTCAAAAGGGATAGCCGTGTTAGTCTAGTCCAGTAAAAAAACAACAAGGAGTTGTGTGGCACTTTAAGACTAACAGACTTATTTTTTGCATGAGCTTTCGTGGGAGAAGATCCCACCTCCTCAGATGCTTTGAAGATGGGTGAACTTACAGAAAGGAATGAAACTAAATGCAAGGGGGTGTAAAACATAGGATCAGGTCATAAAATAACAGCAAATCAGAGCAGTTTACCTTCTTCGAGATGCATTACTCATGTCCATTCCATGTTGGGTGTGCACATGCCCATGTGCCTGGTTATCTTTTTTTTTCTCTTTAGCTGTACTTAGGGCTGGATTGACTCAGTGACTATAAGGATTAGAGCCCCAGGCCCCTGCCTGAAAAGGGGCCCCAGGCTCCAGCCCCTATAGTCCCTGCCCTATCTGGCCTCCCGCTGACCTGCTAAGCCCCCACAGTGCCAAGGGGGACCAGGGTACTGAAAGAGTTCCCACTCTGCTGGCATTGTGGGCAGGGAGTGGGTCCCTGAGCAAGAGGAATTCCTGCCCCACCTCTGGGCCAGCTGTACAGCCCCAGGGGGTGGGATGGGATGGCCCATGCCAGGGGCAGGGCCAGCTGGTACTCCATATGGCCTCCAGAGCCAAGCCGCCCCCAGCAGGTAGGCCCCCTCCTCTGCCCCTGAGCCATGCTGCCTGCAAGACCCAACCACCACAGCCCAGCTGGCCACCAGTCCTCTGCGCAGCACCAGCCAGGGCCCCAGCCCCTGCCCATGCCCCCCCCATTACCAGCAGGCCAGGTACCCTGTGTGGGGTGATTAGCCCCTAGTCCTCTGTGCCCCCCCGCCTTGATCCAGCCCTGATTGTATCCAGGGATGGCTTCAGTCTCGAGCTCATGAGGGGGTATTCGAGTCACCACCAATTCAATGCCCCCTTGGTACCTTCTTGCCATCCACTCCAATGGTGCGGATGAAGGGTGGGTCATGGAATAGACATGAACAACACTTCTCAAAGAATGACAGATACTTAAGGCTAATAAGTGTCTTTTCTTCTTTGAATGTTTGCTTCTGCCGATTCCATGTTAGGTGGTTAACAAGCAGTATTGTTGCAGGTGGACTCAGAGTTTCTGGGTGCGCCATCCATGCACTGCTCTGTCAAAACCAGCATTTCTCGAGACTGCTGGACAATGGTATAATGAGCTGCAAAGATTTGGACTGACAACCAGGTAGCTTCTTTGCAGATGTCATGGATCAGCACACGTGTCAGGAAAGCTGCTGACAGAGCCTGTACTTTGGTAGAGTGAGCTGTCCTGATCAGTGGTGGAGATTCTCCTGCATGCTGATAGCAGTACTTGATGCAGGAAGTTATCTAGGATGAGATCCACTGAGCCGACCTTTCGTCCTTCCTGCCACTGCAACAAAGAGCTATGTGAATCTACAGATCTGTCAATGGAGAAGGCCAAAGCTCGTCTGACAACAAGGATGTGCCATCTACGTTCCTTTTAAGAGTGATGTGGCTTAGGGGAAAACACTGGGAGCAATATGTCCTGATTATCATGGAAGTGAGATACCACTTGTGGCACAATGGTCAAGTGAGGTCGTAGCTGCACTTTACCCTTGTAAAACACTATATGTGGTGGTCTCACTGCAAGTGTTCTGAGTTTCAAAACCCCTTGTGCGGAGGTGACTGTCACCAAGAAGGCCACCTTCCAGGAGACAAACATGAAAGAGCAGGCAGCTAAGGGCTCAAAGGAGGCCCCTGTAAGCCTTGCCAGCAGAATCTGTCATACTCCTGCTAAGCACTCCCACTTGCCTGCTCGGATGCAGTTGCAGATTGCTCTGATAAACTCTAACAGCTAGACTGCGAAAAGAACTGATTTCTCCTCATTCACTAGCAAGCCTAGGTGCTGGCATATGGACATTACCAGAGCTGGACCTGGGCCTGGGACTGACTCTTTACGAGCCAATCGTGTAGGTGTAAATCTGAATGCTCCAATGTTTCAGGTAAGAAGCTGTCACCAATGTGTACTTTGTGGAAACCCGTGGGGCACTTGTGAGAATGAAGGGCAGTGCTATAACTTGCTATGTGGTTTGATTCACTGAAAACCATATGAATCCCCTACAACCTGAGAAGATGAAGTTATGGAAGTATGCATCTCTTCAGTCAAGGATAGCATACCAGTCCCTTAGATCCAAGGAAGGCTAAAAAGATCATACAGAATTTAAGCCTCGAGACATTTGTTGAGACAGTGCAAGTCTAGCATGGGTCTGAGGCTTCCTTTTGCTTTACAGATAAGGAAGAAACTGGAGTAGAACCCCTACTGCTCCATTTCCAAAGGAACTTCCAATGCGGCCCCACACATAAGAGAGTCCGTAGCTCACAAACAAAGAATTCTTTGTGAGAAGGGTCCCTGAACAGGGCAGGGATGGGGAGTGGTGGCAAAGAGTGAGAAGAATTGTAGGGTTTAGCCAAATAAAATAGCACTGAGAACTCAAGGTGTGGAAGTAATGTGGGACCATGCTGGGAGGAAGGCTGGTGGTTTAGGACAAGGGAAGGGCTGGATCCTGGCCTGGAACTGAAACTCCATCCTAGGCATCCTGTCAAAATGACTGTCACTGGCTGCGTGGGTGGCAGGAGGGTTCCAGTTGGGTCACAGAGGGTGTTAGTCCTGGGCTCTGATGCTTGAACCTTCCGCCCCTGTCTTTTCTTCTGTAGGAGCTGTAACATGCAGGAGCTGGCATTATGAGCTGCTGTGGAAACAGACAGAACTGTATTCTAGAGGTCATGGTGCATAAAGGCAAAGTGACTATAAGGTGGCCCTTGAGACTCTAAGGCCATGGAGCCTGATGTTGGTTTGTTCCAAAAATAAAGCACTGTCATCAAAAGGGAAGTCTTGGATTGACTGCTTCTCCTCCTGGGAGAACCCCAATGACTGCAGCCATGAACACGGGTGCATGGATGCCATGGAGGCCACTGATCTCACAGCCAAATCTGCTGCATCTATGCCTCTCGTAGGGCAGCTCTGGCCATTGTTTTGCTCTCCTCCAAGATAGCTGCCTTTACTTGACTCCTGAGGCAACAGGTCCTTAAATTCTGCAAGGCAGTCCCCAATGTTACAGTTATAACACCCCAGCAATGCTTGATGGTTAGATATCGTAAACTAAAGACTGGCTCTGGAATAAATTTTCCACCCAAACCAGTCCAGCTTCTTGGCATCATTATTTCTCAAGATGGAGCTCGCCTGGTACTGGCTGTCCCACTCATTCATGGCTGTCACCATTAAAGATCCTGAAGTGAGTGGGAGCAGAGATACTCAAACCGGTTTGCCTGGGCATAGAATTTCTTTTTGGCCCTCTTTGAAGTCAGTAGGAGAGACAATGGAGTCTACCTCAGGGTCTTGACCATCTTGAGTACCCCTTTGTGCCCAGGTGGCATGAGCTGAGCCAGTCCTGCTGCTACCAGCAGAGGACAGAGCTTCTCTATGGGTTCTCTGCACTCCTCTGCCTTTAGACCCAAGTTGGAGGCATCCCTCCTGAAGAGTGTCTGATGGACTCAGAAACCATTCACGGGCGCATCTAGGCCCAAGCTCATAACTGCCTCATCTGGAAACGACAAGAATGATAGTAACACTTGGGGAGGGACTGGCATCTTTGCCTTTGGCAGAGGGGCTGTGGCAGTTGACAGGTCCTTCTCTGCAGTGCCAAGGTCAAACCACAACTCTTCACTGCCCTCTTGGGCTGCCAGCACCACGGAAAGTTTTCCAGAGAGCAGGCAGGAGAAGGGTCTCAAGTACCAGACGCTCTCACCACAAGTTCCAATGTGGCCAATGGGCTGGCCATTGTCCCTGGAGTCAACCTGCAGTCACAGGATTTGTAGGCGGAACTTGTGCCTCTGACAGATGATGATGATGGAGTAGGACAATAGGTTCCCCTTCTGAGCCTGAGGAGGGGTGCTACCACATGGACTAAGGCACAGCTGATAGTGCCTCCACCCAAGCATAGGCTGGGGCTGGGGAACGACATCCAAGGAGGTGGGGTCAGTGCCTGGTACTCCAGGTGCATTGGTGATGCAGTGAGCACCATGAACACCAAACCTGGGAGGGCCTGTGAGTGCTTCAGAGGATAGAATCACATATCAAGATGATCAGGACAAACTGGTGAAATGGTCAGAGGTAAACAGAATAAAATTCAACAAAGACAAGTGTAAAATATTCTACTTAGGAAAGAACAATCCATTGCCACGAATACAAAATGGGCAATGGCTGCCTGAGAAGGAGTACTGCGGAAAGGGATCTGGGAGCGTAGCGGACCACAAGCTAAATACGAGTCAACAGTGCAGCACTGTTGCGAGAAAAGCAATTGCCATTCCAGGATGTATTCACAGGAGTATTGTAAGAGACAACAAGTAATTCTTCTGTTCTACTCGGCCCTGCCTAGGTCTGAACTCCAGTACAGCGTCCAGTTCTGGACACCTCATTTTAGGAAAGATGTGGACAAACTGGAGAAAGTCGAGAGATGAGCAACATGAATGTTCAGAGGTCTGGAACACTTGACTTATAAGGCTTAACTGCTGATGATAGGGCAAGAAGCAATGAGCTTAAAAATTACAGAAAGGGAGGTTTAGTATGGACATTAGTCAAAAATTCCTAACTGTCAGAGTGATTAACCCCTGGAATAAGTTGCCTAGGCAGGTTGTGGAATCTCCATCATCGGAGCGTTTAAGAAGAGGTTAGCCAAGCACCTTTCAGGGATGGTTTAAGAGGGCAGTTGGTCCTGCCATGAGTGCAGGGGACCAGGCTCGATGACATCTCATGGTCCCTTCCAATTTCTATGGTTCTGTGATTCTATGAATGACTCAGTCTTGAGAGACTCTCTGTATTCCCATGGATCACGTGCTCGGTACCATACATTTGGTGAATACTGCTGCAAAGAGGAGAACTGGTACTGAGGGAATTGGGACCAGGACCAGGACCAATACTGCCCCGACAGTGACAGATGCCTTAGTTCTCAGGATTGGTAATGAGTTCTCAAGGTCCAGAGCAACAAGGCTGGGGACCTCCTTCTGGGATGACACTGATGGATGTCAGGATTCAGGGAAGTGGCACTTCTCTGGCACTCATTGTGGTGGTCCCATAATAAGGGTCCCCCTCCTCGGTTCCTGCGCCCAGAGATGTCTAGGCATGGGGGGTGTTGGCGGAGCCATCAGATCCCTGTCTGCTCGGAACACCTCCCATGTTGATGGCACCCAAATCTGGAGGAGCCCTCTGCTGCTCACAGGTGTTGGAGTCGGTTCCCTCATTGGGCTCAAAGCCCGAGACGGGGAGTCCAGGGGTTGGCCCACAGATGCAAGCAGCTGGCCTACAACCAACTTCTTGCTTTTAGGGGTGGAGATCACTCTCTCTCTGTATGCTTCTTTGGCACAGGGATGGCAGAGCAATGCAGGGAGAGCATTCTGTGCTGACACAGATGTACTTGCTACTAGCTCAGCACAGGGAGGTTTGGAGGCCACCTCTGTGAGTGTACCTTTCAGGTGGATATCTCTGACTTTCTGCATTCTCAGTCAGAAACTCTTACAGGTTTTACACTTCTCTTTTCTATGCGCTTCCCTGAAGCACTTCAGACATCTTTTGTGCGGCCCACTGAGAGGGAAGGGCTTTGCTTATGACAAGTAGCACGTGGCTTGAACCCCAAGGAAGTGCATGTCTTCCTTCCATGGTTACTGTCCCAAACCGGACTACAACTACTACACAAAGTATGTGTAACACCCACGTGGCCAGAGAGAGTCTGCCTTGCAGGTGGCTCTGACCAGAGAAGGGTATGCATGGGGACACAGCAAGGAGAGCCCCTTTGCTCCAGGGGCACCTGTTCCAAACCCCCAGAGTGACCACACACGCACTGGGATAGCACAGAGATTATGGGAGTGGGGAACGTTTATTTACAGAGGTGCAAAGAGGAAACCAACAGGGGAGATGGGGCAGCAGTAACACAGAGTAAACAGCTAACACAGGGCCCTGCAAGGCCCAACAATGCATCAGGCTGGAGGCAGACGTGAGCTCTGCTTCTGCACCATGAGTTCAGGAGTCCCAGCACAGTTCCAGTCCAGAGTTCAGTCCAACAACTCCTAGTCTTCGGCACCAGCACTTTCCCAACAAAAGAAAACCTTCTGATGCCTCTTCTGCCGCTCTCTGCGAACCCAGAGCGACACCCTCCCCACTTAACTAACTACAACCTCCCCCCTGAGTCCCAGGTGCTGTACTCATGGCCCCACAGCTCCAGATGGCCAGTCACTGGATCCTGCTCTGTCCTTGGCCGACTCTCCCCAGCACAGTGTCCTTTTGTGGGTGCTGGCCTGGCATCCCAGGTCAGGCGCTCTGTCTTCCCTGGCTTCCGGCAGGGCCTCTCCCCCTGCTTCCTTCCCAGGCCTCTAGCTGCAGCTCCAGCCCCCCTCCTCAGTTCCACAAACCCTCTCCCACAGGGCAAAAATTTAAAGGAACCACACTCCTTAAAACCCCAGGGGGGTTACATATGTATAAGAAAGAAAGAGAAAGGCAACTCTCCAACACCTGCAAACACGAGGGAGTGTGTTTCAGTAATTTTCATTGGTAGAAAGAAGGAACTCAGGGGACACAAGGCCAGCAGGGTCTCATGTATTAGTACATGAGCACTGGCCCCCAAGGGGCACCAGAGCCAGCTGCATGAGTATGACTATAACAAAAAAGTAGCCATGAACATGAGCACATGCACATCTAACATGGAATCAATATGAACCAGTTCCAAAGTGGTAACTGTATTAGTCTAGTTCAGTAAAACAAACAAGGAGTCCTGTGGCACTCATAGACTAGCAAATTTATTTATTGCATGAGCTTTTGTGGGAGAAAATCCCACTTTGTCAGACGCTTTGAAGATCGGAGAACTTACAGAATGGTAGGAAATGAATGCAGGAAAGTGTAAGTCATAGGAACAGGTAAGACTGTAACAGCAAATCAAAGCAGCTGTTAAGCTTCAAACACTGGAGAACAGCATATAGAGGAAAATGAGGTCAAATCACCTGTGGTGATGAGAAAAAAATCCAAAGTCCCTTACCAGCAAGTAGAGGCCTAACAACAGAACCATTAAAGCAGGAACACATCCCTGCAAGAAACCATGCTGCCAACTTTGCCCACATATCTGCACAAATGACACTCTTACAGGACCTAATAAAACCAGCTACTTCATCAAAGGCTCATTCACTTGCTCATCCACCAATATGATTTATGTCATTATGTGCCAGAAATGCCCCTCTGCCTTATATATTGGACAAACAGGACAATCTCTGCTCGAACGAATAAATGGGCACATATCTGACATTAAAAATCACAACACTGTAAAACTGGTGGGTAAACATTTCCGTCTTCCTGATCACGCCGCTTTGATGATTTCCTAATAACTGTGTTCAGATAAATGAATAACAGCTCAAGGTTTCAAAGAAAAACTGCAGAGCTCAAATTTATTTGCAAATTTGACTGTATTGCTTCAGAATCGAACACAGACTTTGCATTTTCTTCTCATTATAAAAGGTGATTTCACCTGATCTTCCTGTGTATGCTGTTCCCCAGTGTTTGAAGCTTAACAGCTGCTTTGATTTGCTGTTACAGTGTGACCTGATCCCATGACCTACACTTTCCTGAATTTATTTCCTCCCATTCTGTAAGTTCCCCCATCTTCAAAGCATCTGATGAAGTGGGATGTTCTCCCACAAAAGCTCATGCAATAAATAAGTCGTTAGTCTTTAAAAGTGCCCCAGGACTCCTTGTTTGTTTTAATATGAACAAGCACTCAGAGAAGAACCACGTTACAAATATCAGTTACTTTACTTAACCCACTGCTGCAAAGCACTCACACACAATGGTGATGCAGGCAGTATATGAGTTATAGAGAACAGCAAAGACAAAAGATGTTTACTAACCTTCTGTAATTCTGATTCTTCGAGATCCATTCTAAAGAGGTGTGTATGCACTGTCTGCACAGCTGGCTAGAAACTTTTCCCCTAGTGATAGCGATAGGGTTGACTCTGGAGCCTTCCAGAGTCTTTGCCAAACCCTCTGCCCCTTCCGTTTCTTCTTGCCAACTGCCTCTGGTAGAGGACTAGGTAGGCAGAAAGGACATGAACAACACATCTCAAAGAACAACAATTACAGGAGGTTAGTAACTGGTTTTTCTTCTTTGAGTGCTTGTTCACACCTTTTACACGTAAGTGACTCCCATGGTAAACCATGGGAGAAGAGGTCAGAATTCAAAGTTCAGAGGCCCAGGGCAGTAAAGTGCCTCTTGCTGCCACAGAGCTTTGCTGGGGAGATGGCAGCTGTGACTGATAGCTGACTTTCCCTTGGACAGTACCAGGTGCTTCTTCGACAACTGGCAACTTGGCATCCAGCACACACTTGCACCTGAGAGAGGATGGCAGTGCTGTGCACTCTATCAGTTCCTGGCTGCTTCAAAGGTCATCAGCGTGGAGGAGAGCTGCAGGTCCTCCCTGAGGGTCCCCCTAGGCGGGGTGTCCAAAGGCACTGTACTCACGGGTCCCCTGCCCAGCACATCAGTCAACAGTACCAAGCTGAGGATGAAACACTGGAGCGGCCTGCTGCAGGTTAGACTCTGCTTGAGCTTTTATGCCCCCCAATTTTGGGAGATGGTGAGCCCCCCTTTCCCATCTTCCTCTCCCTCTTACATGGTGCAGGGGAGAGTGAGCAGTGCCTTGGCCATGAGATGTCCTTCAGTGACAGTAAGCTGTGACAGTTCCAGGGGTCTGAGACACAGAGTCCCTCCTCAACACCATCTCTCTTATGCACAACAGTGCTCAGCTAACATACTAGGTGTTGTCTTGGCTGGACTGCAGGCTGAGTACATCTGGAGGACAGGATGAATGTCAAACTCTGGCTCCTCTCCTTCTTTCTCCTCGGAAGGAACCCCATGCAGATCTTACAGTGATCTCTCTGAGGAGTCTCTTGAGACACTGAAGATAAGTGGTACAAGGTTCACTCCTGGATAGGGACTTTTTGCAACCCCTGTAAGATTTAAAGCCAAAGGAACAAGGCATGCCCCATCCCCAGAGAAGAGGAAATGAGCCTGATAAGTGGAGTTATATTTCACTAGACTAACTATAATTACACACTAACTCAAACTATTTGACTATTTACAGGTATCAGTTCAATAACCAGTGGGAAGATGCTTGCAAAGCAAAGGAAGAGTAATGTTTCAGCAACAGTTAGGGGCAGTAAGAAGGACCTGATGGAGGGAGTTCAGCAGGTTCCTATATACGGTACCATGAAGATGCAACTCCTACTTGGAATCAACATGAGCAAGCACTCAGAGAAGAACTAGTGTAAATTGTAAATTATAAAATTAACAAAGTGTCCTGTGGCACTTGTTTGTTTGTTTTACTGAACAAGACTAACATGGCTTCCCCTTTGGAACTAGTGTAAATTGTGAATTCTCTTAAACATGAAGTCTTTAAATTATGACTTGAGAACTTCAGTAGCTCAGTCATAAGTTAAAGGTTTATCACAGGAGTGGATGGGTGAGGTTCTGGGGCCTGCAATGTGCAGGAGGTCAACTAGATGGTCACAATAGTCCCTTCTGGCTTTAAAGCCTACAAGTCTATGAATAGAACATCCTGAGAGAAATAATTCTCTCTCACCAACAATTATTATTTTATAGATCCCTAAGCACCTTCTAATACAGATAAAACTGTCCAAAGAACTTACAGTCTAAGTTCAGTTATAATATGATGAAACAATAGCTTACCCATAAGTAGGAGATGGGAAAAAAGGACAGGAGTTACACTAGAAGATCACATACTTAATTAAAATAGCTGTGCATTACACAAAGCTATTTTAATTGGATGTATAAACTAAATATCAGTGTTGGTCCACCCCTTCTAAATATCAACTGTGTACCGCAACAATGCTGGGCTGCAACATCACCAAGTAGTGTGTCTTCCTTCTTCACAAATCCTTTTTGGATATCTTTTCCAACAGGCATAGATCTAAGTGTTCATCCTGACCTTGCCTTCTCACTATGATCTATCTGCACACTCAAGTTGCACTGATTTAAGTAAGGCCTTGTCCACATGAGAACATTACCCCGGTATAATTTGAATGGACTTTGAAATAGATACAGTTAAACTTGTGCAAAAGACTGGGTATATGCTTGTTCTGCTATCAGTGACTCATTGCAATCTAGCTTGTCAATTTGACCAAAACTGACATAAGCTATTTTTATACTGAAACAAGAGTGCCTACACAGACTTTTGTAGAGGTTTAACCATATTGTCAAATTTTAACAGTGCAACTTTACTGCATAGACATGCTCTAAAGTTGTGATATTAAACTAATGCAACTCTGAATGAAGACATACTTAGGTTAGTTTAAACACTGTGAATACACTAGGCACCCCAAAGCAATGTGAGGTTTCCACACACCAAATGCCTTGGTTTAACTATATTGATTGAACACCTTCAGTCAAACTGATGCAAGTTGTGTGTAGTCCAGGCCTGAGCCTATTTAGGGTACATCTACATGGAATAAAAGACCCACAGAAGGGATTTGGCTAGGCTCAGTCAGCTGACTTGGCTTCGGGGAACTTAGGCTGCAGGGCTAAAAATTATAGTGCATACAATTTTGGGCTCAGATTGGAGCCTGAGCTCTGGGACCATTCCTCCTCACAGGATCCCATAACTCGGGCTCTAGCCTGAGCCCAAATGTCTACACAGAAATTTTGAAACCCTGTGAGCCTGAGTCAACTGACCTCGGCCAAAGCCACTGATGTTTAAGTGCTATGTAGACATACCCTGTGACCTGTGTGGTTCCTTATCCTTGGAACAACCTTCAAAAAACTGTACGTAAGAAGTCCCCACCTTCCAATATTCAAATATCTCCCCAAACCCCACCTTTTTAGGGCCAGCAATAAAAACTAGCTTTCTTAGACTTAAAGGACAAATTCTGAACTGCCAAGAGGCAGTTCTGCCTAAACTAACTTACCACTGAAATTGTATCTCTGTACTTGATGTTTCTCTTCACTCCCCTCTCCCTCCTGGTGTATTTTATATATTAACTCATTTCTCATGTAACCATTTAGATTGTTAACTCTTCCAGGCAGGGCTGTGATTCTGGCAAATCAAATGCCAGCTCATGCCAAGATCCCCAAGTCTCAACTGACCAATACAGAGCTGAAATCAATCTGGCTTACCTATGTGTTGCTGTTGTTAAAATAGATATTAGAGTTATAAGAATGTGTTTAGATTTTCTTGAATACTTGTCAGCTGCTGCCTGCATTAATCCTACTTAAAACACTTGGAAGGTAAGATGTTGCAAGGTAGTATTTGAGTATATGCCTTATGAGCCTCTCTGTGTAAATTATCAGACTGGAGAGAGACATTACCATATATACTCCGGTATATGTCGATCCGTGCATAAACCAACCCACCCCCCAATTCTGAGCCCAAAAAGGGGCAAAAATGGGTGACCCATGTATAAGTTGAGGCCCCCTTTTGGCCTTGCCCCAGCCCCCCACCCAGTGCTGCTAACCTCATCTGGAGTTCCTGACAGCTCCCCTAATCCCCAAATCCCTGCCGCTGCTGCTTTTCCCCTGCCCCCTTGCTCTCTCCATTCCTCACTCCTGCCCCCTGCTTCCCTTGCTCCTCCTACTGCCCCCTCACTCCCTCTGCTCCTCCCACTCCCCCCTGCTCTCCATTCCTCATTGCTGCCCCCCCCGCTCCTCCTGTTGCCCCTCTGCTCGCTGCTGCCTTCTCAGTTCCCTGCTGCTGTTCCCCTGTTCCCCAACACGCTTTCCACCCCTTTCCCCCTCACACCCAAAACCCTGCTGCTGCTTTTCCCAGCATCCCAGGACCACCCCCCCAAATCCCCAGCCCTCCCAATCCCCAGCCCCTGTCGCGGCTTCCCTGGGCTCCCCGAAACCCCTGAGCCCTCCTGCCGCTTTTCCTAGTCTCCCTGACCCCCTCCCTAGCTCCTGCACACTGCAGCTGCTTTTCCCAGACTCCCTGGGCCCTGCTGCTGCTTCCCTGGCCTCCCTGAGGCCCCCCAAGCCACCTTACTTGGCTACTCCAGATGCCAGGATCCCCTCCTTACTCCAGCCCCAGCCCCAGCCCAGGCTGACTGCCCGAGATGGTGGCTTCAGCCACACTGGGGCTCCAGCCCACTGCATGGGCAGGGAAACTGCTGGGCTGGAGCGGTTTACTGTATTCTCCCGTATACAAGCCAAGTGCCCGTTTTGAAGCCAATTCTCAGGCACAAAAATCTCGGCTTATATGCAATGATATACGGTAATTAGCATGAAGAGTTGATCTTCACCAGAAGATGTTAAGTCCTTCCCCATAGGGAAGGTCTGTCAACACTAGAGGCAGAGGCGGCTTTTGGGGTAGGCGAAGCAGGCAGCTGCCTAGGGCCCCAAGCAGTAAGGTGCCCCATAGCTGTTCACCTGCTTCCCATAACCTAGCACTCGCATGGAGGAAGGGGGCTGCTGATCACCAGGACCGGAGGTTGCACTGCCCAGCCGCCATCCTTCCCTCCCTCCCTCTCTGCAGCAAGGGCTGAGCAGTGGTCCCCACCTACCTCCAGCCGACCGCACCTCCCCAAGGGGAGGGAGAAGAATGGCTGGTGCAGAGCTGCGGCATGCAAGGACAAGACCCTGGAGCAGCCCACTCTGAAGAGTTTGGGCCTCTTCACCCCCAGGCACCCCAGGGCTGAAGAGAGGCTGCCTTGCCCCCCCCCCCCAGGCCCTGGATCAGGCCCATTCAGCCCTGGGGTGGCTGGGGGCAAAGCAGCCCAAACTCTTCGGAGTGGGCTGCTTTAGTGCCCCATCCTCGCACGCCGCAGCTTCTGCAATGGCCGCCCTCCCCCTGGGGAGGCATGACCAGCTGGGGGTAGGTGGGGAATGTTACGCTGCCCCTGCTGTAGAGAAGCCAGAGAGGAGGCACAGCCTCTGGCCTCAGCAGGCTGAGGCCCCAGCTCCCACTCCCCCCCCCGCCCCCGGTGCATTCCCTCAAACTGGGGGTGGGGGAAAGCTGGGGTCACACTGAGGGTGGCAGTGAGGTCCTATAGGGGGACCCACAATGGCTTTTCACCTAGGGCCCCCAAGTGCCTAAGGCTGCCTCTGACTAGAGGGACTACTGTAGGCATTAAAAAGGATAAAAGAGGTTGCTGTTCTGCTCCTCTCTCCCACCCCCATCTTGCCAATGAGGATGAGCCAGGGAAGTGGATTCCTCCCATCAGCTGAGTTTGCAGATCAGAGCCCATGGCAGGAAAGGGGTAAGTCCCAAACAAATGGAAGTAGGTATCTCTATGTTGCTTGAATTCTGGGGGACAAGGGTTTTCCAGCTGTAAGCAAGAGATTCCCATCTGCTTAGCCTGGGTTTGCCCTAAAGAACATAGAAAGGCTGCTTACTACAGCTATTTCTATTGCCATTTGAAAGTTAAGATTGTAACTCATTTGTGCAGATATGTTTACCTTATTTAACCATGTCAATAATTCTCATTTCCTTTCCTATTTCATAAATAAATAATATATATATAAAATATTACAGGATTGACTACAAGAGGTGTCTTTGGTGTAAGATCAAAGGTGCAACTAACCTGCAACCCTTTGGGCCTGAGAGTAATCAGAATTTTGCTGTGTAAGGGATCACCTGCCTCAAAGGTAGTCTCACCTGGATGCTGAAACAGATTATATCACCCAGTGGGTCTGCCTCTGATTCCTTCTTAAGGCTGTTATGGTGCGTGAAGAATTTACTTTGATAATTGGTTGGTGAAATCTAAGTACAGAACTCACAGCCAGTTTGGGGTTTGTACCCTGGCTCTGAACAGTGTGCTCTGAGCTTGGTGCGAATGAATGCTTCTGACTCACTGAAGGCAGTGTTAACAGGGATCACAGACCCTCCCAGGTCTTTTCTGTGAAACTCCCACTACATTCTAATTTTTCTAATTATGTAGTTCCAGGTACTGAGTGGATTTAAAAATGTTAACTGAATGATGAGGCACCTGCTGAAGACAATTCACTTTTTTGCGCTTTTAGGGCAAGGGAAGTAGGCATGAACCAAAAGTCTCTAATCAGCTTCAGAACTTTTTTACTGGTGAAAATTGTTACATTGTATCTATCTTAACCCCAATTTATTAAAAAGGTAATGTGACTTCTGTGGGAATGAAATCACACATAATGCCTCTAACACAAAAGTCTCTGACAAACATCAACTCTAGAAAAGCTGAAAATCAGGAGGTGCAGATATGAGGACATTATAGCAGGGCACCTGTCCTCAGAAGACTCCTTAACTGGAACCACCTGGATCAAGGCATCTCAGACTCCATCCAAGACAGTAACTTCAACAGTGCTCAAACCTGAGCCATACTATCCTGAGGGGACTGCCAGCTGATGGAAAATGACAGAACAGTGCTCAGGGAAGCAGAAAAGGAGATAAAAGAGTCTCAAGGAAGAAGTACCAGTTGCACAAAGCTAAAAACAATTATGAACCAAATCAGATGAAAGAGTTTGAAAAAAAACATGTGAGCAACAGCTTGGAACTGTTTAAAGCACATTTTATTAAAATCCACCCCCATTCCCCAAAACAAACCCAAACCCACAATACTACAATTAAAAAAAAAAAAAAAAAAAAGGTTATATGGTGACAAGTTCCAAAGGGGTAACCATGTTAGTTTAGTTGAGCAAAACAAACAAGGAGTCCTGTGAGGCTTTGAAGACTGACAAATCTATTTATTGCATTTATTTTCCGCCCATTCAGTAAATTCCCCAATCTTCAAAGCATCTGATGAAGTGGGATTTTCTCCCATGAAAGCTCATAAGATAAATAAATTTGTTAGTCTTAAAAGTGCCACAGGACTCCTTGTTTGTAAGGCGACATGGGTTAAAAATAATCTGGCCTAGAAGAAAAGTAAAAATACTTTAGAAAATCATATACAACAAATGGAGAAAAGGAAAAGTTGATAATGACTAATATAAATCAGAAGCTAGGAAATTTAGAACTTTGAAGGAATCCAACGGCAACAAGGAGAACTAAATGGGCAGAAGAATCAGGGAAAATTTAAAATAGATGGTGCTTTTAAAGATTATTAGAAGCAAAAGGAATCCTAACAATGCTACTGGTCCATTTCTAGATGGAAATAGTAGAATTGTCAATGATAACACAAAAAAGGCAGAGGTGTTCAATAAATGTTTCCATTCTGTACCTATGAAAATGTCAGAAGAGGTATTCATATCAAAAAATGATAAAACACTTTCCATTCCAGCAGTAAGCTCAGAAGGATGTTAAACAACAACTACTGAAGCTAAGTATTTTCTAAATAAGGAGATCCAGATAAATTTCATGCAAGTTTCTAAAGAACTGACTAAGGAGCCATTTGGACTGTTAAAGCTGATTTTCAATAAACTTAACACTAAGGATATTCTAGAGTACTTGGAAAAAAGCTTATGTTCAACCAATATTTAAAAAGGGTTAAATGGGATGCCTGAGGTAACTATAAGTCTGGCTGCCTGACATAAATCCCAAGGGAAAAGATGGAACACCCAGGACTTGATTAATAAAAAAACTAACAGAGGATAAAATAATTAATGATAATCCTGATAAGTTTATGAAACTTAGATTTTCTCAAACTAACTTGATATCTTCATTTGTTAAGGTTACAAGTTTGGCTGATAAATGCAATAGTGTTGCTATAATAGACAGGCTTCTGTAAAGCATGCGACTTGCTCAAAGTAACATTTTCATTAAGAAATTAGACCAATATAAATTCAACATGGCATACTAAATTGATTTTTTAAATGCTGACAGAGAAGTCTTACAATGTAATTGCTAACAGGGAATCATTAACAAACAGTTCAAAAAGGTTAGCCATGTCACTCTAGTTCAGCAAAACAAACAAGGAGTCCCATGGCACTTAAAACTAACAAATTTATTTATCACATGAGCTTTCGTGGGAGAAAATCCCACTTTGTCACATAATTTGATGATTTTCTTCAAAGCATCTGACAAAGTGGGATTTTCTCCCATGAAAATTCATGTAATAATGAAATTTGTTAGTCTTTAAATGCCACAGGACTCCTTGTTTATTAACAAACAGGTGTGTTTCCAAAAGGATCCCACAAGTGATTTGTTCTTGGCTATATACAGTAACATTTTTATCAATAACGGCATGGAAGAAACCATTGAGTTATTACTAATGATGCTTGCAGATGACAAAAAAGATGGGGGGGGGGTAAATAAGATAACATTACTTACCTGTAACTGATATTCTTCAAGGTGTATTACACATGTCCATTCCACTTACGTGTGTATGCACTGTGCGCACAAACCTGCCGGAAGGTTTTTCCTCTACGAGTTCCTGCAGGGTCAGCTGCTGAGCACCAGGTGGTGCCATCAGGTCTGCCTAAATAAGCCCCATCTTATTTGTCCTCACCAGTTCCTTCCTGCTGGAAGTCCAAGAGAAGGGAAGGCAGGTGTGTGTGGAAAGGACATGAGCAACACATCTCAAAGGCTATCAATTACAGGTAAACAACCTTACCTTCTTCTTCAAGTGATTGCTCATGTGCATTCCACTTAGGTGATTCCCAAAACTTACCTAAACAGGAGGAGGGGTCGGACATCACACATCCACGGACTGCTGGGCCAAATGCAGTGTCCTCTCTGGCCTGCAGCATAAGGTCAAAGTGAGACGCAAATATGTGTATCAAAGACCACATAGCTGCCCTGCATATGTCCTGGGTAGGAACAGTGGCTAGAAAGGCCGCTGACAAAGCCTGTGCCCTGGTGGAGTGAGCCATTACCATCAGCAGGAGCACCTCAGTGAGTCTGTAACACTCCTTTATATGTGCCATAATCCATGAGGAAATGCACTGGGCTGAGAATGGGTGGCCCTTTGTTCTATCTGTCACTGCCACAAATAACTGCGATGTTCTCCAAAAGGGCTTAGTGCGCTCCAGATAGAATGCAAGCGCCCACTGGACATAAAGGAGATGTAGGCAGTGCTCCCTGTCATTGATGTGTGGCTTCGGGCAGAGGACAGGAAGAAAAATGTCTTGGTTAGAGGGAAGTGCAACACCACCTTCAGAAGGAAGGTCGGATGCAGGCAAAGCTGCACTTAAAAAAATACCTTATACAGCAGCTCCAAAGTCAACACCTTCAATTCGGACACTCAGCAAGCCAACATGATGGCCACAAGGAAGGACACCTTCCATGAAAGGTACAGGAGAGAGCAGGACCTCAGAGGTTCAAATTGAGGACCCATAAGGCTGGACAGCACCAAGCTGAGGTCCCACTGGGCCACTAGGATGCAAGTTGGAGGGAATAACCTGTCCAGTCCATTCAGGAAGCATTTCACCAATGGGTTTGAGAAGACCAAGACACCCACCTCCCCTGGGTACAAGGCAGAAATGGCCTCCAAATGAACCTTCACTGTTAACACTGAGAGCCCTTGGTGCTTCAGGTATAAGAGGTAGTCCAAAAAACGTGGGATGGTCACTTATACCAGCTGGCTCCCATTGCCCCGAACTCAGATCATAAACCAAGTCCACTTGGCATTGTAATTAGCCCTTGTGGAGGGTTTTTCGCTGCTGAGCAGAACATCCCTCGCATTCAGGCACAGATGAGCCAAGCCGTGACATGAAGGGACTGAAGGTTGGGATACCTGAACCTGCCTCAGTCATAAGTTAACAGATCCAGGAGCAGAGGTAGTATGATTGGGTGAATGACTTATAGGTCCAGCAGCATGGAGAACCAGTGCTGATGTGCCCAGGCCAGGGCTATCAGGATAATTTCTAATGCATCCTGTTTGGTTTTTATCAGCACCTTATGAACAAAGGGAGTTGGGGGAAATGCATAGAAGAGTGTCTCCGACCATCAGATCAGAAAAGCATCTGCTATAGAACTGGGTTTCCGGCCTTGGAAGGAGCAGATGCTCTTGCATTTCTTGTTGAACCTGGACATGAAGAGATCTGCTTGCGGAGTGCACCAATGATGGAAAATGTCCTGTAGGATGTCCCATCTAATCAACCACTTGTGAGTCAGGGAGGACCTTCTGAAGTAGCCCGCCAAGATATAGTAATGGCCCAGCAGATACGACACTATCAGGTGTATAGAGCGGGTAATGCAGAGGTCCCACAGATTCAGGGCTGCCTTGTACAGGCGAGAGGACCAAGCTCAACCCTGTTTGTTTGTATAAAACACAGCCATCATATTGTCTGTTCTGACTGACACAACCTTGCCTTCCTGATGGTGACGAAAGGCTTTACAAGCCAAGGTGACAACTCTGAGCTCCTTCACGTTGATGTGATCCAGTAGATCCTTCTGGTCCCACAACCCTGGGGCTTGAGAGGGCCTAGGTAAGCGCCCCAACCGAGGTCGAGACATCTGTGACCAGACAGACTGAAGACAGGGAGGCCTGAAATGGAACTCCCTTGCACTCCCACCTCTGCTCTTCCCAGCAGTTTAGATATCAGAGAAGGAGCAATGGGATGGACACTATCTTGTCCAGACTGTCTTGAACTGGATGGAACACTATGCTCAGCAACATCTGGAGGGGGCTGTAGTAACCTTGGGGAGGAAGGGGTTAATGCTCTGGTCCGTGAGTCCCAGGGGAGCCAAGAGAAACAAAGTAGAGGGTTTTGAATTGGAGCAGCAGCCTTGCCTGTGCCTGTCTGGTGGCAACAGAGCTCCCAGAACAATCAGGAGGAGGACAGAGAGCGGCCTAGAGGATCCAGCGACATCCTTGCCAAAGATAAGCTCAGTTTGTAACTGACCAGGCATGAGTAGAAGAGGGAATGTTTAACTCGACGTGGTCAGGGTATTTGTTTGCTTTTGGATTTCTCTGTGCTGACAACATGTACCCCCCTCCCACTACCCTGTAACTAACCAAGTTAAATCCCAGAGAAGCAACTCTCTGTGTTTCTTAGCTGTTCTTAATTGAAGAATTTACCATTTTAAAGTAAGCTCTGGTTCTATGTCCTAAAAGGCAAGAGGTTTGTGTGCATGTGCCTCAGACTACCCAGCCAACTAATAAAGGGGATTCTGTCCCAGTTCCAGCTGATATCCCAACTGGGGTTCAATCGTTCTCTGGAACATGGAATAAAAGTGATCGAGGGTACCTCACAGGAAGGAATTCCCAAGTGCGCCTTCCTGTTTATTCAAGAGATTTTTGCTTTTGGGTGGCGGCAGCAATACCACTCCAAGGCCAGGAAACTGGTGGCACCAGGCTTTAAGGCCAGTGGGTTTTAAGGCCTGTTGCAGGCCCCCACCTTCTGCATTCAGAGTGCCAAAGTGGGGAAACAGCCTTGACAGGGGCGAAGTCTTAGCCTTGTGTGATGAATCACATCAGTGCAGGAGGCCATGTGGCCGAGGAGCTTCAGGCAAGTTTGGATAGTCATAAGTGGGTGCCATTCCCAACTCCTTGTGAGTGCTCAGATTGTCTCGAACCTAGAGCTGGGAAGATGGGCCCTTGCTTGGGCCACGTCAATATAGCTCCTATGAATTCTATTCTCTGGGTTAGAACAAGGTAGACTTGGCCTTGTTGAGGACCAGACCCAGCCGTGCGAAGACAGTCCACACAATCCGTATGTGCTCTTGCACCTGAGCTCAAGAGTGACTCTTTATTAACCAATTGTCTAGTTAGGGGAAAATGTGTACTCCCTTCTGACACAGATGGGTCGCTACCACTGCCAGGCACTTGGTGAATACCTGTGGAGCTACTGAGAGGCCAAATGGTAACACCATGAACTGCAGGTGTCACTGCCCCACTGTGAACCAGAGGAAACGTCTGTGCCTCAGTACATTGCCATGTGACAGTAAGCATCCTTGAAATTGAGGTCAGCATACGAATCTGCAGGATGCAGAGAGGGAATAATGGAGCTGAGGGAGACCATGCAGAAGTGGATCCATCTCATAAATTTGTTCACCTTCCACAAGTTCAAGATAGGACAGAACCCACCCTTGTCCCCACAAGTGAGTGGGATGTCTTCCACCACCCCTGCTCCCAACAGTGATTGTACCTCCTGTAGGAGCAGTTGATCATGAGAGGGGTCCCTGAAGAGGCAAGGGGAGAGGGGCAGGTGGAAAAGCGGGAGCGAGAAGAATTGGAAGGAGTATCCCAATCGCACTGTGCAAAGAACCCAGAGATCCGATCTTACTTGGCACCACACAGGGTAGAATCAGAAAAGTCATTTGAGAAAGATGGGTCAGTCTAGATCCTGGTCGCTGATTGGTGTGCCATCCTCGGCCGCACCCTCAAAATTGTTTCTTAGGCCCTGGTGTACGATGGGAGTGGTTCTGGAAGCAGCCTGATGGATGGCTGGGTCTCTGGGAATTCCTAGTGCCCTGCCTGGCAAAGACCTGATGGTGGTGGAATGCCCTAGGAATGGAGTGTAGCTTGAAGTGCTTCCTCTGTGGGGTCAGGATATGGTGCCCCAGGGACTTGAGGATAGCTCGAGAGTCCTTCAATGTCTGCAGCCTAGAGTCCATCTTGGAAGAGAACGGGTCAGGACTGTCAAAAGGTAGGTCCTGAATTGTGGTTTGGACCTCTTGTGGTAGAACCAATGCCTGGAGCCAGGAGCTGTGCCTCATAGCCACCCTAAAGGCCATGGCACAGCTAGTCACATCTGCTGCATCTAGGGCCAACTGGAGCATCGCTCAGGACACCAACTTTCATTCCTTTGCCATGGCCCCAAACTCAACTCCAGAGTCGTGATTTGCTGATTCCTGGAACTTTTCCATGGCTACCCAGGATTTGAAGACATAGTGGCTGAAGAGGACCTGTAGGTTGGCGATCCTAAGCCAGAGCCCCTGATGGAATAGATTTTCCTACCAAAGAGCACTTTTGGAGTCTTTGGCGTCAAGCCTTGTTGGCCTTGAAGCTCACACTCATTAGCCACCACTACCATGAGGGTGCCCGGAGCAGAGGGGATATAAAAATGTTCATAGCCCTGCAAGCGCAAGAAATACTTCCTCTCCACCATCTTTGCAGTATGTGGGAGGGAGGCCAGCGTCTGCCACAAAGTGTTGATGTGCACTGTTTGACTGTCTTAATTAAGGGAATGGCCACTCATTGAAAGGTCTTCCAGAAGTAAGATGTCCACCATCGGATTCGGGTCTTGAGGCACCTCTTCAGCTTGAAGACCCATATTACGAGCCACCCTGCGCAGCAGCTCTTGATGCTGCTTATTGGCCTCAGGGAGACTCACTGATATTGCCCCTGCCACCGCTTCATCAGGAGAAGATGACAAGGACACCTTTTGTGGTGCCATGGCCTGGATCTCAGTGCCAGTGGGACAGCATCAAGGCCATCCCTGGGGGGGAGGTGAGAGGGGCAATTGCCCTGGGCCCCACAGTTCTGGGGGTCCCACACTGTCCTGTCACGCAGAGCCCGCACCACTGCTACCCCAATGCCTGGGGTGGGGCAACCCGGCCAAAAGCGGCACCTGCCTCAGCGCTTACGGTCCCGTCCCCCCCCACCATGCACACTGTTTTCAGCTCTGTGCTGGAGCAGCGGGGAGGGGGCGGGAGGCAGTGCGGGGCCTGTACAGCTACTCCCGCCCCGGCTGTGCTGCCTCCTGCCTCCTCCCTGCTGCTCTGGCACAGAGCCAAAAGCAGCACACTTGCAGGGGGGCAAGGACAGGACCAGAAGCACTGAGCCCAGCACGCTTTTTGCCAGCTTGCCCAGTCCCCAGCATGGGAGAGTGCCAGCGCAGGGGTGAAGCAGCCTTGCCCCTCCCCTGGGCCGGCTGACCCCACCCCCCCGCTGCCTGGGGGGTGAGTGGGGGCCCTGCAAAGGGCTATTTGCCCAGGGCCCCACACGCCCCTCGGGATGGCCCTGGATAGCAAGGTGCTGTGTCGTCTCCCACAGAACTAGGTTCCCTGCCCTTGTCCACTTCAATGTTCAGCTCAGAGACATCATTAGCAGGCACACTGATTGAGTGCACTGGGTGGTGTCCAGGCTTAGAGGATGTCAAGTAAGACCTCTCCATGCAGGAGCCCTGGGCCTGGTGGTAAGCCCAGGGAGTCCAAAAGGGCCACTGCAGCACCGGTCAATTGGGAGGCCCATTGCACCAGAGGACAAGGATGCCTGTGCTGGCGGTTGTCCCTCCGAGTCCAAAGAGAACCACCCACTCTGGGAAGATCATGGAAGCACAGTTCCCAACAGTGCTGAAGAGTGGTCCCAGAGAGGGCTTGGTCTAGGAAGAGGCACTGGTTTGCCCTTAGGATACATCCTGGCTGTTGAAGGCATCCGTGGAAAGTCTTGCTCCCAAATGGGCTGCACCAATGGGTGTGTCTTTTCTCTAAGCTCCCGCAGTGCTTCGAACATGTCCAGCATGGAAGGGAGCTGCAAATCCTCCTCTAGAATCTCCTGAGTAGAAGGTGCCAGTACCAAGCTCAGCAGTACCAGCATTGGAGCCAGAGTTGACAGCACCTCTTCTGTGCCGGAACAGGCATATCCACTCACTGTGGCAAAGTCAGCGATACAGTCTTCTACCGGAGGTGACAAGGATGTCCTCTGCACCGGGGTTGATGGCACCTCTCCCTTCTGGCCTGAGTTCGTGTGGCATGCCAAGGGTCCTACAGAGCTTCCAGGCTGACCCCTTGATGGGGAAGATCTGTCCATCTCAGACATTTTCTTCTTCTGTGGCGCCAGGGAATGGGACCAGTGCCGCTCGGCACTAGTGGAATTCGGCTAGACTGGCAAGGAGTGCTGGTGTTGTGTCTCCATGTGGAAATCTTTAGGAAGTAGCCACTTTGGTGAAGGCAGAATGCTGCAGACTGAAACTGAACTGCTAGGACCCTCACCTGATGCGCCCGAAGAGTGAAGGGTCTCTTCCATGAGAAGGAGCTTCAGGCATTAAGAGCTCTCCTTCTGGGTCCTTTGTTTGAAACTCCTGCAGAACTTGCAGTGCTCATTAAGGTGGGACTCATCCAGGCACTTCAGACAAGCTGAGTGAGGGTCATCCCTAGGCATGGGCTTCCTGCGGCGGTAGCAGGTCTTGAAGCCTGGCAATAACTACCTTCCACCCTTTAGCCAATTATGGGTCAGAGAAGAACAAATCTTTAACAACAACAACAACAACAACAAGAAGTCCTTATCACTAACGCTATCTCTAACTAAACTACTAAAACAGGGGTCTCAAACTCAAATCACCATGAGGGCCGCATGAGGACTACAATATTGGCCCAAGGGCTGTATTACTGAAACCTTTTAATACAGTTTATTAATTAAAATTAAATTAAAAATAATTAATTGAATTCAAAGTGATTGCAAATAGAATTGATTAATTGGTTTAATTAATTGAATTCATATTCATTTTAATGGAAATTTAATTTTTAGAAAGCTTTTTAATTAAAATAATTTTTTAAAGATATTTTGAAAGAAAGAAAGAAAGAAAGAAAGAAAGAAAGAAAGAAAGAAAGAAAGAAAGAAAG